>JBBPBT010000152.1:12846389-12900570 GCA_037974875.1 Cicer bijugum | reverse complement strand
TTAGTCATGCTCTTTTATTGGGTTGTCAAATCTAAATTTATTTTCAAAATATTTTTAGAAAAATATAATATGGACAATCTTCTTTGTCTTTTGAGATCAATTAAAATAGATATTTAGGAGTGATTAGTCGGTTTTTTTTATTGAATTTAATGATTAATAATATAAATTATTACCATTGGTAAATGACTAATAATATTATAAAATAATTTATAAATTTATTATAAAATAACTTATAAAATAATTTGATAATAATATAAATTATAAATTATTATCAAATTGTAAAATAATTTATAAATTATAAATAAATGTAAAATAATTTTATAATTTATAAATTTATTATAAAATAATATTATCAAATAGATTTTGAAAGTATTAAAGAAATTGTGGAAGAAAGAGGAAGAATAGAGTAGGATTGAAGGAAATTAGGTATTGAGAGGGGAGAAAAGAGAAGAGGTCCACATCATCTTTTTGGCTGATGTGAAATATATTTGTATAGGTGGCATTCGAAGAGGGTGATGTGGCATTCGAGGGTGATGTGGCATTCGAGGGTGAGGTGACATTTGGGAGTCTGTTTTAAATATATATAATAGATGATTCACTACGATGAAACTAACACAAAAATTCTACTAACAATTTGGACACATTAATACCATAAGTTAATTATATAGAATATAACTTGAACATTAGCATAATTCGAGATAAGAGATGGTTAATACAAATTCCAACACAAAATCAATTAACATTCTAATTCAAAGATATATTTATCTTATGAGTTCCTCTTCCTTTATAGCTAATCCCGAGTTACCCCTTCTATGTATAGTTTTAACTTTTTCTAAGTATTTAAGCTATTTGACGTTAAACTCTACATTAGTTTTCCTAATGCCCTTTTCTTGAAGATTGCACATAATCACGTTCATAAGTGGTGCTTCACTTACCTCGTTTTCGTCATATATTGATGGGGAATCTATCTAGCTACGATGAATCCTATACTTCTCACCTTAATCAATCACATAGTAATTATATATAACAATTCACACACACACACACATATCTATATATATTACCTACTAATTATAACATCTATTAATAAATATATTAAAGACTATCACACACTCAACCTTAAAAATTCTTATGATAATAGACACTATTAAGTCAATTATATCATACTAATCATATAATGTAAAATGAAACTCAAGGGAACATGCTTGAGATAGATTTTTCCCAAAACAAACCCAAATTTATGTTATAACAACACAAAACTAAGTCTAACTGCAGAGTCAAATGACATGAACTTATAAGTATCATAATTGAGTAAATGAACACTCTTTAGAAGGCTTATGATTACTAGTGTAAGCCCATAATTCATAAAATTTATCAAAATAATACACAAGGTTGTAAAAATAGGAGAACAATTAGATTAACTTGTAACCAATTTTTAACCATCAATACTTAATCAATCATCACAAATTTGTACTCAATTTTTAGGTAATTAAGCCTAATTTCTAGAAAACTAACAATAATTCAGAACTAAGGTCTAGAGAAAAATTTATGGCAATAACATCACACATATGTCCTGCGAATTTTAAGTTAACAACACTCATTCAATCAAACTAATTTCTATAGTTCCCCAATTTTGTCCATTTTGTTAAAAATAAATCAAAAAGGAAAATAAATCAAAAAAGGAAATATATATTTTAAAAAAGGAAATAAAATAATTAAAATAAATAAATTCATTATGTCTCATCAATTTACAATGTCAAATCTAATTACAATTTTAAAATCAAATCAATTTACAAATTAAAAATAAAGCAAATTAAATTACAATAAACTTTTAAACCAAACTAAATTAAGCCAACCTACTTTGGCTCTGCTTTGTTGTTGTCCTTATTGTTGCCTTTGCTTTGTAACTAATTAGAGAAATAGAAAAGCATAATTTTTAAGTCAGCCTTTGTACACATTATACAGAGAAAAAGAAAAATTTTGAGTTTAAAAAAAGAAACTAAAAGACAAATTAAAGCTCAGCAAATGAATAGATCAAAATAAATAAGCTAAAGCCATTAATACATCAAATATGTAGAAAGAAGAAGAAGAGTTAAGGTAGTTTTTTCTCTTTACAATATAATTACTTTTTTTATATATATAAAAATGCAAAGTTGCAAAGTTTTTTCTCTTTACAATATAATATTTATTTTTAATTTAAATATTTTATTTTAAACTTTTAATAATATTAAGCATAGTTTATTATATATATATATATATTAAATTTAATTTATAATTACATTATATTTCAAATTTAATTTAATTTAATTATAATTTAATTATAATTTAAATTTTAATATTATAATTATATTAATTTATTATATATAATATTATAATAAACTATTAATTTTGAAATAAAAATTAATTTATTAATTACGTTGGCATTTGTGGCAGCCAAAAGCCCTCACCAATGTCCAGTCAGCAAGCATTTGTGGCGGCCAAAAGCCCTCACAAAGGTCTAGTCAGCAGACATTTGTGGCGGCCAAAAGCCCTCACAAAATCCAGTCAGCATTCCTTTGTGACGGCCAAAAGCCCTCACAAAGGCAGACTTTTGTGGCTGCAAAAGCCCTCACAAATGTCTGTCCTTTGTGGCTGCAAAAGCCCTCACAAAATTTTGTGACCAACTTCTTTGTGGCTGCCAAAAGCCCTCACAAAAGCCACCTTTGTGGCTGTTTTTTGCCCTTTGTGAGGGCTTTTGTCCCTCACAAAATCCATGAATTCTTGTTGTGAGACAACATTTTAAACGAAAATAATAAAGTCAAAAATCACTTACCTCCGATGAGTGTCAACGTCGCCGCCACACTCTCCAAATATCATTTGTATCTGATCTGATACATTTCATTTGATCCAATCACTACAAGAATACATGCATTTTGTGAGGGCCAAAAGCCCTCACAAAGGAAAAAAAACAGCCACAAAGGTGGCATTTGTGAGGGCTTTTGGCAGCCACAAAGAAGTTGATCACAAAATTTTGTGAGGGCTTTTGCAGCCACAAAGTGCCTGAAACAGGTTGACATTTGTGAGGGTTTTTGCAGCCACAAAAGACAGACATTTGTGAGGGTTTTTGCAGCCACAAAAGTCTGCCTTTGTGACGGCATAGGCCGCCACAAAGGACAGGCTGAATTTAGCTGATTGGACATTTGTGAGGGCTTTTGGCCACCACAAAGGACTTGATGAAATGCTGACTGGACCTTTGTGAGGGCTTTTGGCCGCCACAAAGGACTTGCTGAATATGCTGACTGGACATTTTTTAGGGCTTTTGGCCGCCACAAATGCCAACGTAATTAAAAAAATATATATAATTAATTAATAGTTTATTGTAATAGTTTATTATAATATTATATATAATAAATTAATATAATTATAATATTAGAATTTAAATTATAATTAAATTAAATTTAAAATATAATGTAATTATAAATTAAATTTAATATATATATATATAATAAACTAATCTTAATATAATTAAAAATTTAAAATAAAATATTTAAATTAAAAATAAATATTAATAATTAAATTAAAGATTAATTTAATTAATAAAATATTAATAATAAAATATTAATAATAAAATATTTAATTAATATAAAATATTTAAATTATTAATAATAAAATATTTAAATATTTAAATTAATAATTATAATTATAATTAAAAGTTAATTTAAATTGATGTAAATTATAAATAAATTATAATTTTAATTAATCTTAAATCAAAATTTAAATAAAATTAAATCTTAAATATTAAAATTAAAATAAATATTATATATAAAAACATAATATTAATAATAATTAAAGCTAGCTATAGCAATCATGATAAAATCAAATAAAATATGCATTCCAAAATTAACAATTAATGTCTTACAATCCCAAAATTAACAAATAATGTCTTACAAATTAAGTGGAAATTAATTAAACACACAATAATGTTATACAACCCAAAAATAAATTATGAAATTCTTCGAATCACATCAATCCTCATAATAACTCGTCTGATCAGCTCCACTCCCACCATCATTATTTCCTGCATTCATACCCGACGAAAGAAATCCCTCAAAAGTATTATGCATTTGTGTTGGAGGAGACATCATGCTTTGAAATTGAATTTCATCTTCAATGGCACCACCAGTAGTCGAATGAGGAGCCCTAGCTGGCTGAGGTTGATTTAAATCTGGTCTGATCAACCCAGCTGTTGGCATAGTTGGTCGGTATGTAGTTTGATGATCTGGTTGAGGTTGAGGAAGTTGATGTGAAGATGATGGAGCATACTGATAATTATGATAATATTGTTGTTGCTGAAACATTGGCTGCTGCTGTTGTTGGAAGGCAGAGTTCAAAGGATCCTGGTGTTGTTGGAAATTTGAAGGCGGTTGCTGCTGCTGAGAGTATTGAGAGTAATTTTGTTGCTGCTGGAAAAGTGGTTGTTGATGCAAGTATTGAGGTCGAGGCGGGAACTGCTGATGAAAGACAGGAGGAAATGAAAATTGTTGTTGAAATTGTTGTTGTTGCTGAAACTGCTGCTGCTGCTCTTGAAACCTCTGTTTTTCCATTCCTCATTCAATTTATCCATTGCGGCTTGTATCAGCTGTTGTGTCCTTTCTTCTTGCTCACTTGCCCATTGCTCCTTTAAATGGTCAAGATTATCTATCGGCGTTGGACGATGAGATCGATCCGTACTAGCATAAGAAGAAGACGTCTCAGTCTGAATATAGCCGGTTGGACCTTTCACAAAGGTTGATGATAAAGTACCGGCTCCCAGCACACGCCCTTTGTACTTGCCACCACTGATGTTCTTAAAACTTGCAGTCTCATATTGTTTCCGCTGCACTGGAGTAGCTCGCATAGCAGGAGGAAGAGTAGCTTGATGATCATCCCATTCTTTCATGACTTGTTCAAGTTGTTCCTATATTAAAAATCAAAAAATTAAAATAGTTAATAATTATAATATATAATAATTTAAAGGTGTAAATATATAATGATCAATATATAATAATTATCTGAATCGTTTTTGATAACGAATCAGTATACTCATTTGTTTGAGGATTAACATGAAGATAGCGATGTATCTCAGCCTGAGTGACCTCCCTTTCAAGTTGCTTTTCCTAAAATTTATATTAAAATAATGTCAAGTTTGTGGTGAAATGTGATGATTAATTGAATAAATATTAATAGATATATATTATAAATAATAATTAATTACCATATAATATTTAATTTCTCCAGCAGACATCGAACCTCCCTTATGAGTACTAGTACCCCTTTCAGATGCTCTATTAATCTTTGCTTTTTCTCTCTCCTGCTTGTAAGCATCTGTGTTCCACTTACTCCACAAAGCAGTCCAAACATTTTAACCAATTCAATTAGTTCGTTTTTCCTCGCCCTTATTACGTGCGTAAGACAACATAGATGAGAGACGCTTTGAAAAGCGATGGTCAAATGAAGCCATAACTGCGGCATCATGCTCTCTTTTCCAAGTACATTTAGTCTGTTGTTTGTTTAAATTTAGAAAATATTAAAAATATAATTCAATTAAGCAATAAAATGTATATATAATTAATTAGTACTTAAATAAATTAATGTAATCACTTACTTTGAAACAATGTAGAAATTGATCAACTTCCCTAAATTGAGGTGTCTTATCCTCTTTTATCTCACCCCAAGACAACCATGGTATTTTGTATTTCTCTTGTATGACTTCAGCAATTGCCTTTGCAGATGGTTTAAAAGGAAGATATCTTCAACATTTACATGCAAATTAAATATAAAAATTAATTAATAAAATAATGTAACATATGCAATAATAAAATATTTAACAATCAAAATTAATTTAATCAATCATAGTTTACATACTCATCTCCTTCTGGAATGATGACAATGCGGTTATAGCAATCAACACATCCGGGTTCCATTATTTCGTCTAATGTATAAGACTCTACTAGGACCTCCGGATATAGAGGAATAGCTCCACCACTAGTACCAATGGTCGGCATCGGCATGAGAGATGGGTCATTAACAACACGTGGTCTAGCAACTTTTTTCTTACCACATTATGTTTTGGATATTCCTTGTATTGCCCCCATTCCTGGTCCTCCTGATCCGTCCGAACCTCCTGATCCTCCTACTCCCGACACTAAAGCCATGTCTATATAAATATAAATATATATATATATATCTATATAATATAATATATGTGTGTATGTACAATTAACATAAGATTAATTATATGTAAATAATAATGAAATAACGAAATATACATAAATAAATAAATTTTATACATAATGATATATATAAATAATTATATATCTATACATATATATATATATATATATATAATAATGAAATATACATAAATAGGATTTTAACACTCACATAAATAAAGAAATATATATAAATAATATAAATATATATAATATTATACAAATCCATATCCATACAAATATATATATTGTCGTTCATTTCACATTACAATATATAATATTATACATATCGATATCCATACAAATATATATATATATATATATATATATATATATATAATGCCTAATTAATTAATTGTCTTCGTCTTGGTCATCTTCATCATCAGTATATTCATTTGATGAGTGAATTAAGTCAATATTGCCTTCATCGTTCTCTTCTTCATCTATTTCTTGTTCATCAACTTCTTCTCCAATGTGTGACTCAGGACAAAGTTGACTAATAGTCTCATCTCCAATCACATGATCCAAATTTGACATTTCATCCATTTGAAATGCAACTTCTTCATTTTGACCTGCTTCAACTTCTTCTATTCCATTCGTTGGTCTTGTTTTGATTGCAACACACCAACCTTGTTTGCTTCTGACAGTTGATGGATAAGGAACATAATACACTTGTCTTACATTATGGGCCAGGGCAAATGGATCAAACCGTGGATATCTTTTGCTCATTCGAATGTCTACAGTATTGGATATCAAATTGATTTTAGTTCCTCTGCTAGATGGATCAAACCACTTACAGTAAAACAACACTATCAGAGAACGTGTAGTCAATTTCATAAATATGCTCAATTATGCCATAAAAATCTTCTACTACACCACTATCAGAGACACTTTTCATACAAATTCCACTATTAATTGTTTCTTTTCCTTCAGTCCAAGATTCAGTGTGAAATTTGTATCCATTGATGTAATAGGTGTGCCATTCTTTGAAACTTCTACTTGGGCCCATAGATAAGTGCCTTAAGCGGATGTCGATATGAGTTTGTTCTTCCAGATGCACTTGTTGTTTAAACCATAATGGGAAATTTGAATGTATATCATCAGATGATTGTCCCGTATTTAAAAATGCCCTGATCGATGACCATATATATGGTGAATATCAATTTAATCATATAATAAAATATAATTATTTAATAAGATCGAAGAGGAATTTGAAACGTACTCAATGTATGGTTTAACTTCAGTGCAGTTAATCAAAACGTGAACATGTGCCGCATTAAATACTTTGTCGCTTGGCCAGAAAATCGGAAAATCCCTACCAGCATGATGACCAGACAAGCAAAACACTGATAAAGCATGTGGATGACGTATAACACTATCAGTAGCGTTTCTTCCGTTAACTGGTGACAATGTTTCATTGTTGAAATAAGGAGAACACAATTGTGTTGTTTCACGGTGTAGGTAAGATGAACAAATTGAGCCCTCAACTCTAGCTTTGTTTTTCACCGACCGTTTTGAATAACCCATGAACCTATAATATACAAAGAGGTGTACAATAAGCTCCATGTATATATATATATATATATATATATATATATATATATATATAAGTTGAAGTATATTGAAATTAAAGAGATGTATGTATATATATATATATATATATATATCACCTTTCAAATGGATACATCCATCTATACTGAACTGGTCCACCAAGCCTAGCTTCACTTGCAAGATGCACTGAGAGATGCTCTATGGAATCAAAAAATCCACGAGGAAATACTTTCTCCAACTTACATAGAATGATCGGAATGTCATTTTCCATCTTGATCATATCTTTATCAATGAGTGTTGAAGAACACAAATTCTTGAAATATTGACTCACTTCAATAAGTGGGTTCAATACATGTGTCAGTAAAGCACTAAAGGCAATAGGAAGTAAACACTCTAAAAATATATGACAATCATGACTTTTCATGCCATGCATCCTCCCATTTTCCACGTCAACACATCTTGCCAAATTAGAACAATAACCGTCAGGCGTCTTCGGCTCTTTGATCCAACGATAAACAGATTTGGCTTCATCAGTAGATAAAGTGTAATTCGCACGAGGTTTTAGGGTTTTGCCGTTTTGTTCCACCAACAACAAATCTGGTCGTCTGCAATATATACCTATGTCTTTTCTTGCTTTGTCATTATCTTTTGTTTTCCCTTTCACATTCATCATAGTATTAAAGATGTTGTCAAATAAATTTTTCTCAATATGCATAACATCGAGATTATGTCTCAAAAGATTATTTTTCGAATACGGTAGATCCCAAAAAATACATCTTTTTGTCCAATTGTGTCATTGTCCGTAACCTTGTGGTTTACAAGCCACACCATTAACAACATGTACCTTTGGCATATCTTTTACTTTATTCCAAACTTGTTCTGATGTCAATTTAAGTGGGGGTCCTAGACTTTCTGCATAGCCCTTCATAAATGCAGCTTTATTCCTTCTAAATGCATGATCAACAGGTAAAAACCTACGATGCGAGTCAAACCACGATGCCTTCCCACCAAATTTTAAAGTAAATGCTTTCGTATCTTCCATACAAATAGGACAAGCTAGTTTACCATGGGTGCCCCATCCTGACAACATCCCATAAGCGGGGAAATCATTAATGGTCCACATCAATGCAGCTCTCATCATAAAATTTTCTCTTCGAACAATATCATATGTCAAGACACCATTCCACAACCTCTTCAAATCGTCAATCAAAGGTTGTAAATAAATATCAATACCAGTTGTAGGATTAGAAGGACCTGGTATCACAGCAGCAAAGAACATATAAGGTTTAGACATACACATATCAGGAGGAAGATTGTAAGGAGTAACAATAACCGGCCAACAAGAATAAGGAGTAGACGATGCTTGTATGTAAGGCGTAAATCCATCTGAGGATAATCCAAGTTTTACATTGCGTGGATCTGCCGCAAAATCAGGATGTATTTGATCAAAGTGTTTCCATGCCTGACCATTAGACGAATGTCGCAACTTTCCTGAATTTCTTCTATTCACATAATGCCACGTCATCTTTCATGCAGTTTGTATTGATGCAAACAATCTTTGCAACCTTGATACAATAGGGAGGTAAAACATTGCTTTCCTTGGAATTGATTTTCCCCTACTTACGCTTGAGTTATTCCTTTGGTGATACATTGGTTCTTGACAAAACTTGCATTCAACTAAGTTTGCATCATTCATACCAAATTCATTGTCATAATACAACATGCAACCTTTAACACAACAATCAATCCTCTTGACACCTAATCCTAACTTTGACACTAACAGTTTCGCATCATAATAACTTTGCGGCAAACCATCTCTAACAGGTGATGCGTCTAGCATCATTTTAGTCATCAAATCCAAAGCTAAATCAGGAACATGAAATTGAGACTTTAGACCTAACAGTCTAATACACATTGATAACTTTGAGTTTGAAGAACCTACAAACAATGGTTTATTTGTCTTTTTCAAAAGACCATAAAATCTCTAAGCTTCTTCATTGGGAAGTCCATCGGTATCATCATATTGATCTTCATTGAATGACAAATTAACCCCAACAGCATCCGAGATCATATCATTCATCGCCTCAAAGTGTTGATAGTTATAATAATCTATATCTAACATGTTAGTACTACTTGAAGGACCTATGTTATAATTCTCCAAAGATGTACTAGTATTAGGCGCGGCCGGAGACTCTTCTCCATGATTAGTCCAAATCCAGTAGTTAGGCATAAATCCGTCTGCATACAAATGCACTCTTATTTCATCTTCACTTTTAAACCGTCTACATCGACATAAACAACATGGACATCTCATTCCCCTTTCATCGTGGACAATTTTTTGCACTCTCGCAAAATTGAGAAAGTCTTCGACCTTGTTAGCAAAACGTTGTTTAAGACCCTTTCTTCTAGGAAAATTCCTATCGTACATCCAACTACGGTCTAAATCCATAGTTAATTTGCAAACAATATAATAAATTATTAATCAAGACTATATCTTTATACAAACCTATATAAAATTTTAAATGATGTTTTTTTAAAAATCAAGACTAATAATCAAGACTTATTTATAACAAAATATAATAATATCATCAATTTTAATAATGTTTTTTTAAATAATAATTATATTAAAACCAATATATTTTAACCGTGGTTTAAAACTTTAATTTATTATATATTAATATGTAAACAACATCATTCCTATTTTTTTAAAAATAAATTTATAAAACTAATCTAAATATATATATATATATATTACTAATCTATATTCTAAAAATAATATATAAATATATATATTTACTAATCTAAATTTAAAATATATAAAATACTAACTTGAATGCCGAGTAGCGTCTGACTTCAAGCTTTCACTCACGTACGATGCTTGCAAGTCTTCAAAATAATTAACAAGCACTATAAAAATAAAAATCAATAACATTAATTAGTTATATCAAATTAAAAAATAAAATTATAAAATTACATACATAATATAATTTAAACTTACCAAATTTATATGAAGAGTAATTTTGTGTAGAGAGAAGGAGGAGAGAATAGTGAGAATGAAGTTTTAGAGAGAAGTTGGATGTGAAAAAATGAAGTAGGAGAGTGAGAGATATATATAGTATTGGCCTTGAGCATTTGCGGCGGCCAAAGCAGCCACAATGCCAATGGCTATAAGGAGTTTGTGGCGGCCTTTGCCGCCAGTAAAGCCAACGTACATATTTCCATTTGTGGCGGCCTTTGCCGCCAGTAAATCCAACGGCTATGTCCAATTGTGACGGCCTGAGCGGCCAGAAAAATCCAGCTGGCTTGGGCGTCCTTTATGGCGGCATTTTCAGCCACAAACGCCACGTGCCCAATCCTTTGTGGCAGCATAGGCCGCCACAAACACCCTAGTCACATCAGTTCATTGTGACGGATCTGGCCCTCACAAAATTCATTTTTTGTGGCTGTAAAAGCCCTCACAAAATCCTTAAATATTTAACTGGATTTTGTGGTTGCCTAAGCCCTCACAAAATCATATGTTGTGATTTTGTGAGGGCTTAGGCAGCCACAAAATCCAGTTAAATATTTAAAAATTTGTGAGGGCTTTTTCAGCCACAAAAAATGATCAATTTCAATTTTAGCCTTTGTGAGGGCTTTTTCGATCACAAATTTGTGAGGATTTTATTCAGCCACAAAATATTTATTAAGTTGGCCACAAATTTAAGTTTTTCTTGTAGTGAATCTCGATTCGGGAGAGATGGAGGTCGCAAGAAAAGGAGGCGGCAACGGCGCGTGCTACGACATTGGTTAGGTTGCGGTTTTCATCTAGGTACTCTGTGTTGGTTGTGGTATTTATCTACGATTTATGTGTTTGCTTCTTGCAAGATGCCATCTATTTGCTTTTTTTTTCCCAACTGATGCCTTCTGCTGCGGCCGCCTCACTTGCTTTTAATCTAGGGTTTTGTTTAGTTTGTGATTAGGGTTTCTACTATGTTTTGTAACCTACTTTTTTAAGTTGGACCCATGTTTTAATAAAAACAAACAAAAAAAGTTGTTCAAACACAGCCCCATTTTAAATCCATTCATTTCATTTTATATTACTTTTTGAAAAAAGGGGTTTTAATTTCCTTATATTTACATATCAATTTCATCATAAAAAATACAAACAAATATTACATTAAAGGTTAATTAAATGTGACATATTTTTAATCTTTGAGTTGTCAGCACACAAGTGGTATAATTTGATAGTTATAAAACTTTATTTATTTATTTATTTATCTATTTATTATTTATTTGTTTATTTATTTATCAATTTATTTGTTTTAATGAATTAATCTAAAATCAACTTTTTTTAAGCTTTGATTAATTACATGTAATCTTTTCTTTGAGTTGTTGAGACACAAATTGTACCACTTGATGGTTTTAAAACTCAGTTTTATAAATCGAACAATAATTTTAAATATTCTTCTTAAAAGGACTAATTAGATAAGACATCTTTTTATTCTTTGAGTTTTTGAGACACAAGTTGTACAACTTGATAGTCCTAAAATTCATATTTCAAAATATATTTTTTTTGAATTCAAACAAATTTATTTTCTTTTCTCCTCAAAAATATTTTTTTTTTTAAATATAGCAAAACCCATTTTCATTAAAAAAAAATCAACACCTCTACATTTTTTACCTAAGAAGTACGTAGCTTTGATTTCTCCATCGCACCGGGAGATACGTAGGACCAAGATTACATTCTTGTCAAGTGCATTAATAAATTTTATTTTTATTTTCGTCTTTTATTTCTTAAGTATACATCTATTTCAAAATTGTATTAAAAAAATAGTAATAATTGTTATTCATATTTAATAATAAAGAGAAATAAATATTTCTAAGTTAATGTTAATCTTTCACAATTAATTATATGTAACCGTATTTTAACGGATGTCGTAGGATGCAAGTACCTTCCCTACACATAATCGACTCCCGAACTCAAAATTTGGTTTCAAAGACCATTTTTTTTAGTTTTAAATGTTTCCCAATATTTTTCCCATTTTAAAATAAATTATGGTGGCGACTCCATTGAATTCGAGAAACACTCAAAATTTCATGCGGCGACAGCTAGCGACTCCACTGGGGAAATTTAGAGAGTCAAGCCTAACAAATTATTTGTGCATAATTTTTAACTTTTTCTATATTTGTTTGTTTTTCATTTTTTTTTATTTTATGTTTATTATTTCTTAATAAGTATTAGTTGACATTATATTTTATTTTAAAAACATGTAGATCATTTTTATTTATTTATTTACTTATTTATTTATTATATATATATATATATATATATATATATATATATATATGTTTTGTTATCATTATGGAGTTATTGAATCATATTTATTTCACACCCTACACTTTTATTAAGACACACACTTATGAGTGGAACCTTATATCCGGGTTTGAACAAAATTAAGTTTAGCTTCGAGGTTGTGTAGTGGTAGTTTTCTGGATGTACATCCTATTTGGTTAGCATAGAAATCTCACCAAGAGTTTGATCTTGTTGTGGGTATTGTCACTCCAAATAGTTTACCTATTATTGTTGACAATGTTTCAAAATAGGATTACTAGCTCTAGGAACCGTGTTTAGAACTATAGAGCCACCCTTGTGGGAGTTTCACTACATAAGCTAGTAAACCCTTTCATCATAAGAATATTCATATAAACAAAAATGCCTCATACATTCATTCAAAATGTTATATATTCACAACTGTCATTCTACATAATTGTATTCATATCTCATGGCATTGTTTCTTTTAAAAATGAAATCGCATTTTACATCAATTTTCAAGATTGTTGGGGAATCATAATAACCTTAGTCACATGTTAGATTAAAGGAGACAATGGGATTAGTAAAAAGAAAAATTTTACTTTTAAAGTTCAAACAACTTGATTTGAAAAGTTTAAGAGACATCAACAATCAAATGAAAACTATACAATGTGATATTTTCTTTCACAAATATGGGAAGATCCTAAATCTCTTGCTAGTTAATGTGCAAATAGGGGCCCTCGCGGCATTGGCTCAATATTATGACTCTCTCTAAAGATGTTTCACATTTCAAGACTTTCAGTTGGCCCCGATATTAGAGGAATTTGAACGAATATCGGGTTACCCCCTAGAGCAAGGAAATCATTATTGATATGTTGGGAAACCACTGAGTTTGGATGCAATATCTTAAGTGTTGAAAATCGACGTAAGAGAGTTGGCAAGTACAAAGAGGAAAAAGAAGCCATTCATGGCTTTTCAAGAAAATATCTAGAGAAAAAGTGTCAAGATTTAGCCGTTAAAAAATAATGGAGTATTTTTATAGATGCTTTGTCTCTGATTATCTATGGTATTGTTTTATTCTCAAACCTTGATAATTTTGTAGATTTAGCTGCCATCAATGTCTACTTAGCTTTCAACAAACATAAACAAAATCCAGTTCCCGCAATTCTTGCTGATGTATACTACTCCCTACATATGTGACATGAGAAGAAAGGGGGGAAAATTCTGTGTTGTGCTCCAGTGTTGTGCTCTAGTGTTGTATACTTGGTTCATGTCTCTTATGTTCAAGAAAGGGTATCATGTTGAAATTAAAAATAATCATGAATGGGGTCAGAGTATAGCTAGCCCTATCAGGGATACAATCTCATGGTATCATAGAGAACAGGGGGTGGAGGAAGTAATATGTCAATGCGGAGCTTTCCAAAATGTACCTCTAATTGGAACCAAAGCATGAACGAATTACAATCTGACGGTAGCTTTGAGACAGCTTGGCTACTCTATGTTCGAAAACCCATACGATAAGTCGTTGGAAGCTTTTTTTTTTTTTTTTTGCACAATAGGGGTATAGTAGACCCACCAATGTTGTGAAGGATAAGTCGAGCTTGGGAAATGATCATTAGAAAAGGAAAAGTACTTGGATGCATAAGTTGCACCACAAAAGAACCCTATCAACAATGGGTAAAAAATAAAGTCCAAGAGATCAAGTTGCCTTTCCATAATACACCCTCGAGTGATCAGGAAATACTTGAACCTAACTTTGTTGCTAATGAAGAAATAGAAGAACTCAAAGCATCATTGTTAAAATTTGAAGAGGAGAAAAAAGAGCTACAATTGAAGTTAGAAAAAGTCTCTTAAGAGAATGAGAACTTACGATTGGAAAACACATGTAAAAGTCAGTTTACTAAAAGAAGCAACAAGAGGCTGAAAATTGAAAACGAAAATAAACTCGACATAGAAGATTGTTTGAGAGGTGCAAATAAAGAGTTAGATGTGCGAAATCAAGAAAAGAATGCAGCTATCGAAGAGGCCTATATATGGAAGCAGTTGTGGACAAAATAAGTAAGCTTTAAGAAGAAGATAAAAGAAAAAGAGTTTGAAGATTTAAAGAAACAACTGAAAGAAATTGTAGCTAAGTATGAGGGTCAAGTAAGAAATGAGAGGCAACACAAAGAAGAAATTGAAGAACTACTCTCAAAACATCAAGACACGCTAAGAATAGAAATGGAGAATTCTAGTGAGTTGAAAATTATATTGATTACCAAGAAAAGATCAATAGTGACCTAAAGAACGAAAACATATATTGGGAGGATTGTTTTATGATGTTGCTAGGTCAATTGAAGATTCAAGAGATCTATAAAGAGTTGGAAGATAAAGGAAGTGATGACTCTTCATCATATGCATAATTTCTATTGATTTTAGTCTTATTTATCTTTAATCATTAGTTAATTTAATGAGTTATTTGATATATTTTGTTGATTTTAGTTATTTGATTTAATAAAATGTTTTTGTTATTATTTGCTTAATTAAGTGGAGATTTTTCGTAGTTTTGCGTTGTTACTTTGTTTTAGTGCAGTGCTGAATTTTGGTGAGAAATCAACATGACCTATTTGGAGTATTTCAGCCATATCGGGAGTTCTAGATGTCCAATTGGAGTCAATCCAATAGCTAATGAAAGCTAAGATCCATATCTACAACTTTCATCAGCAATCATAAAAACGCAATTTTTTACTGTTTTTTGGATCTTTTTGACTCTGGGGAAGTTGGGAGACTTGTGTCCTAGCATAGAAACTCAAAGACGGTCGTTTCTAACGCCATTGAAGCAATTTTATCAAGAATCATCCATGAATCATTCTTGTAATTCTTCTTTAATCCCTATCTTTTGTATCTCTGTCATGAGTAACTAAACCCTATTTGTTAGGGATGAGTGTAACCAGATGAAACCCTTATTTTTCTGATTTGATTTCTAGTTATATGAATGAGTTTATTGAATTATTTTTCTCATCTCTGTGCTTAATGCTTTTTATTGCTTGATCAACATTAAAATGTTCTACGATTTGCATTTTGAAACGGAAGTGGACTTTACGAATGCTTGAGATGAGAAATTCATGAATTTGTAGTCTAGGGATAGATGCAGGTCATGAAACCAATTAAATTAGTTGCAAAGCAATAATTTACAAGAGAATTTCTATACGGTAATGCTTAATTCTAATCTTAAATCTACTAAGGAATTAGGGGTTACTTTGGAATTAAAGGTTCTGTCACTAAGACATTAGGGCAAGAATAATAAAGAGAATTCGGTAATAATTCAATAAAGGAATTCAATAACTAGGATTAAATTAGACACCAAGGTTGGATTCGAAGTGAAACTCATCCCTGACATTTTTCTCATTATAAAAGATCAATTTTATTATTGTTGTTAATTTCAAACATTATTTCAATCAACTTGGGAACCTTTTTGTTCAATTTTAGTAATTAAATATAATTCAATAGTAAAATGCAATCCTTGAGTTCGACACTCGGTACTACCGTTTTATTATTACTTGCAACGATTCAGTACACTTGCTGAAACGTTATCAAGTTTTTGGCGCCGTTGCCGGGGATTGCCATATCACTATTGAATTTAATTTATTTACTTAATTGAAATTTTTTGCTCTGCAATAAAATTTTTTATTTTTTATTTTTATTTTTTTAAAAAATTCTTTTATTTTCTATTTTTATTTGTTGAACTTGCTAATGTCATGTCTACTGGTTTTTCTCTTCTTTGTTCGAGATAACTATGCGCTGTAGAGCATGGAAGATTATGATGATGATATTCTACTACAATTATATGAAGAGTGTGATACTTGTCTTATATCGGGTATATGTCGCATGATTAAGGGGCAAATCTTGAGCCATTCATTTTTAAGATATCACCCTCAAATCCCTCCGTGGAAGCCTCTTAGATGTGACTTTTGCGGAAAAGCACATAAGAACGGACGTTGTTTAGATGACCTAGATGAACTAATAGAATATGAAGACTTTTTTCTCAAAGTTACAGAAAACATCGAGTGTTACATTCAAAAGATAAATTGGGAACAAATTCTACCTCCAAAAATTCTATCCAAAGAATCGGATGATAAAGACTTTCACGTTACGAATGTTTTGGTTGAATTCATGAAGAATAACATGGTTTCATTTGACAAATATGAAAATCAATGTGAGAGGTTATTTGAGCAAGTGGCTAAGTTTGAGAAGATGGAGGAGAAGTTGAAGATTGAAGATAATTTCATTGTTGTGGTAGAAGAAGATAAGCCAGAGGAAAATATGAACAAGGAAAAGAAAAAAGAAGAGATTGATAAAGTTCGAGATTCAATCTATGCCTTGTTCATCAATGTCCAATTGAGAAGGACATGGAAACAACATCTTTTATTTCTTAAGTTCATGGAATTTCTACCAAACAAAAAGAAAAAGAAGGATGATGTGTTCTTCCTGTCATATATGCCACCTTGACAATAGTTGAGGCGTCAAGCTAATGACTTTAAAGAAGCGCTTCGTGGGAGGCAACCCACAAGTAGAGGTAACTTTTATTTTTTGCAATCTTATTTTTTTTTATTTGAATTTGTTTCTTTCTAATTGTGTGTAAACGTGCACTATGATGAAGAAATATTAACAACTTGCATTTGGTCTTAAGTTTTATGTTTGACATTTTGAAATTTAAACTATATTTCTTTGCTCATATCATTGCTCAATTCGATAAGTTTCACTAATTCATGCATTGTTGATTACTGCTTGGTTGTTGAAGTCTAACTCGTATTTAAAAAAAAAAAAAACACTAAATAAATTTTGTAGTGGCATGTTTGGCATCATTTAGATAGTTCATACTCTCTCTTATTATCCTAGCTGTGAGCTTTTGAGCCTAAACACTTAAATTATTTGTTGTGTGATTATCCAGACATGTATTATCCCTTCAGAACTTGCACTAATTCTGACTTGCATCACTTGTAATTTATGCATACATTGAGGCAATTTTATTTGGTCGTTTGAGCCTTTCTAACTACCCTATGAAAATGTTATCCTTTGCTAGCCCCTTTGAGCCTTGCCCCTTTATTTCGGTTACTAGCCACATTACAAAACAAAAACCCTACTTCAATTACATCACCTTACTTGGAGTTAGGTAGAAAATTTTTGTCTTTTCTTGATCAAATTCTAAGTTTGGGGTTGCTCATGGGATAGCAACCTTTTAAGTTTGGGGTGGTGACTCTCACAAAAAAAAATAATGAAAAAAAATAAAAAATTTTATTGCAGAGCAAAAAATTTCAATTAAGTAAATAAATTAAATTCAATAGTGATATGGCAATCCCCGGCAACGGCGCCAAAAACTTGATAGCGTTTCAGCAAGTGTACTGAATCGTTGCAAGTAATAATAAAACGGTAGTACCGAGTGTCGAACTCAAGGATTGCGTTTTACTATTGAATTATATTTAATTACTAAAATTGAACAAAAGGTTCCCAAGTTGATTGAAATAATATCTGAAATTAACAACAGTAATAAAATTGATCTTTTATAATGAGAAAAATGTTAGGGATGAGTTTCACTTCGAATCCAACCTTGGTGTCTAATTTGATCCTAATTACTGAATTCCTTTATTGAATTATTATCGAATTCTCTTTATTATTCTTGCCCTAATGTCTTAGTGACAGAACCTTTAATTCCAAAGTAACCCCTAATTCCTTAGTGGATTTAAGATTAGAATTAAGCATTACCGTGTAGAAATTCTCTTGTAAATTATTGCTTTGCTACTAATTTAATTGGTTTCATGACCTGCATCTATCCCTAGACTACAAATTCATGAATTTCTCATCTCAAGCATTCGTAAAGTCCACTTCCGTTTCAAAATACAAATCGTAGAACATTTTAATGTTGATCAAGCAATAAAAAGCATTAAGCACAGAGATGAGAAAAACAATTCAATAAACTCATTCATATAACTAGAAATCAAATCAGAAAAATAAGGGTTTCATCTGGTTACACTCATCCCTAACAAATAGGGTTTAGTTACTCATGACAGAGATACAAAAGATAAGGATTAAAGAAGAATTACAAGAATGATTCATGGATGATTCTTGATAAAACTGCTTCAATGGCGTTAGAAACGGCCGTCTTTGAGTTTCTATGCTAGGGCACAAGTCTCCCAAGTTCCCAAGAGTCAAAAAGATCCAAAAAATAGTAAAAAATTGCGTTTTTATGATTGCTGATGCGCGTCACGCGCTCCAGGCGCGCGTTGGCAGTACTAAACAGCGGGAAATGCGCTCCAGGCGCGGAGGGCGCGCTCCAGGCGCACAGCATCTGCTGTCTGACGTATTTTGCATTTTTCTCATCTTTCGAGTCTGAATTTGGTCCCGGTGTCTTCATGAAAGTTGTAGATATGGATCTTAGCTTTCATTAGAAATTGGATTGACTCCAATTGGACATCTAGAACTCCAGATATGGCTGAAATACTCCAAATAGGTCATGTTGATTTCTCACCAAAATTCAGCACTGCACTAAAACAAAGTAACAACGCAAAACTACGAAAAATCTCCACTTAATTAAGCAAATAATAACAAAAACATTTTATTAAATCAACTAACTAAAATCAACAAAATATATCAAATAACTCATTAAATTAACTAATGATTAAAGATAAATAAGACTAAAATCAATAGAAATTATGCATATGATGAAGAGTCATCACAACCCCAAACTTAATCTATTGCTTGTCCCCAAGCAACAATTAATTTCATATTTGGTGCAGTTAAAAGCAAACTTAAACTCAATTTCTCAATTCAAATCAGACTCAATTCTCAAAGTTTCAGCTACTACAAAACATCCATCATACTCTATGGTTGCTTACAAAAATAACGAGGTTTGTACACCTTGGCATTCATTTATCTAATTCAACTCTCTCTTCACACAATTTCACCAAAATTTCTCTCAAGTGTTTAGAAGGGTTATGAATTTATCACTCAAATCCTAGAGCATGCATCACGCTACCATAGGCTTGAAAAAATTCTAGTTAGCAATCACAATGCAGCAAACACATACATTTTTGGAGGACTTTCGGGTTGTAATGGGGCTTAGGTAAGGGTATGACATTTTGGGATAGTAGGCTTTATTACTTGGAGTTAGGCATATATTTCCCAATTATTCTACCATTTTTTTTCTTCACCTTTTCATTCTAGAGATTCTCAAACATTGACAAAAGAACCAAGAAGATATTATTTATCGTTTTTTTATTTTTATTTTCTTTTTTTCTTTTTTTCTTTTTTCTTCTTTTCTTCTTTTTTCTTTTTCTTTTTTTTTTTCTTTATTTTTTTTTGTGAGAATCACCACCCCAAACTTAAAAGGTTGCTATCCCATGAGCAACCCCAAACTTAGAATTTGATCAAGACAAGACAAAAATTTTCTACCTAACTCCAAGTAAGGTGATGTAATTGAAGTAGGGTTTTTATTTTGTAATGTGGCTAGTAACCGAAATAAAGGGGCAAGGCTCAAAGGGGCTAGCAAAGGATAACATTTTCATAGGGTAGTTAGAAAGGCTCAAACGACCAAATAAAATTGCCTCAATGTATGCATAAATTACAAGTGATGCAAGTCAGAATTAGTGCAAGTTCTGAAGGGATAATACATGTCTGGATAATCACACAACAAAGAATTTAAGTGTTTAGGCCCAAAAGCTCACAGCTAGGATAATAAGAGAGAGTATGAACTATCTAAATGATGCCAAACATGCCACTACAAAATTTATTTAGTGTTTTTTTTTTTTAAAATACGAGTTAGACTTCAACAACCAAGCAGTAATCAACAATGCATGAATTAGTGAAACTTATCGAATTGAGCAATGATATGAGCAAAGAAATATAGTTTAAATTTCAAAATTTCAAACATAAAACTTAAGACCAAATGCAAGTTTTAATATTTCTTCATCATAGTGCACTTTTACACACAATTAGAAAGAAACAAATTCAAATAAAAAAAATAAGATTGCAAAAAATAAAAGTTACCTCTACCTGTGGGTTGCCTCCCACGAAGCGCTTCTTTAAAGTCATTAGCTTGACGCCTCAACTATTGTCAAGGTGGCATATATGACAGGAAGAACACATCATCCTTCTTTTTCTTTTTGTTTGGTAGAAATTCCATGAACTTAAGAAATAAAAGATGTTGTTTCCATGTCCTTCTCAATTGGACATTGACGAACAAGGCATAGATTGAATCTCGAACTTTATCAATCTCTTCTTTTTTCTTTTCCTTGTTCATATTTTCCTCTTGCTTATCTTCTTCTACCACAACAATGAAATTATCTTCAATCTTCAACTTCTCCTCCATCTTCTCAAACTTAGCCACTTGCTCAAATAACCTCTCACATTGATTTTCAAATTTGTCAATTGAAACCATGTTATTCTTCATGAATTCAACCAAAACATTCGTAACGTGAAAGTCTTTATCATCCGATTCTTTGGATAGAATTTTTGGAGGTAGAATTTGTTCCCAATTTATCTTTTGAATGTAACACTCGATGTTTTCTGTAACTTTGAGAAAAAAGTCTTCATATTCTATTAGTTCATCAAGGTCATCTAAACAACGTGCGTTCTTATGTGCTTTTCCGCAAAAGTCACATCTAAGAGGCTTCCACGGAGGGATTTGAGGGTGATATCTTAAAAATGAATGGCTCAAGATTTGCCCCTCAATCATGCGACATATACCCGATATAAGACAAGTATCACACTCTTCATATAATTGTAGTAGAATATCATCATCATAATCTTCCATGCTCTACAGCGCATAGTTATCTCAAACAAAGAAGAGAAAAACCACTAGACATGACATTAGCAAGTTCAACAAATAAAAATAGAAAATAAAAGAATTTTTTTAAAAAATAAAAAATAAAAAATTTTATTGCAGAGCAAAAAATTTCAATTAAGTAAATAAATTAAATTCAATAGTGATATGGCAATCCCCGGCAACGGCGCCAAAAACTTGATAGCGTTTCAGCAAGTGTACTGAATCGTTGCAAGTAATAATAAAACGGTAGTACCGAGTGTCGAACTCAAGGATTGCGTTTTACTATTGAATTATATTTAATTACTAAAATTGAACAAAAGGTTCCCAATTTGATTGAAATAATATTTAAAATTAACAACAGTAATAAAATTGATCTTTTATAATGAGAAAAATGTCAGGCATGAGTTTCACTTCGAATCCAACCTTGGTGTCTAATTTGATCCTAGTTACTGAATTCATTTATTGAATTATTACCGAATTCTCTTTATTATTCATGCCCTAATGTCTTAGTGACAGAACCTTTAATTCCAAAGTAACCCCTAATTCCTTAGTAGATTTAAGATTAGAATTAAGCATTACTGTATAGAAATTCTTTTGTAAATTATTGCTTCGCAACTAATTTACTTGGTTTCATGACCTGCATCTATTCCTAGACTACAAATTCATGAATTTCTCATCTCAAGCATTCGTAAAGTCCACTTCCGTTTCAAAATACAAATCGTAGAACTTTTTAATGTTGATCAAGCAATAAAAAGCATTAAGCACAGAGATGAGAAAAACAATTCAATAAACTCATTCATATAACTAGAAATCAAATCAGAAAAATCAGGGTTTCATCTGGTTACACTCATCCCTAACAAATAGGGTATAGTTACTCATGGCAGAGATATAAAAGATAAGGATTAAAGAAGAATTACAAGAATGATTCATGGATGATTCTTGATAAAACTGCTTCAATGGCGTTAGAAACGGTCGTCTTTGAGTTTCTATGCTAGGGCACAAGTCTCCCAAGTTCCCAAGAGTCAAAAAGATCCAATAAATAGTAAAAAATTGCGTTTTTATGATTGCTGATGCGCGTCACGCGCTCCAGGCGCGCCTTGGCAGTACTAAACAGCGGGAAATGCGCTCCAGGCGCGGAGGGCGCGTTCCAGGCGCACAGCATCTGCTGTCTGACGTATTTTGCATTTTTCTCATCTTTCGAGTCTGAATTTGGTCCCGGTGTCTTCATGAAAGTTGTAGATATGGATCTTAGCTTGCATTAGCAATTGGAGTGACTCCAATGGGACATATAGAACTCCAGATATGGCTGAAATACTCCAAATAGGTCATGTTGATTTCTCACCAAAATTCAGCACTGCACTAAAACAAAGTAACAACGCAAAACTACGAAAAATCTCCACTTAATTAAGCAAATAATTACAAAAACATTTTATTAAATCAAATAACTAAAATCAACAAAATATATCAAATAACTCATTAAATTAACTAATGATTAAAGATAAATAAGACTAAAATCAATAGAAATTATGCATATGATGAAGAGTCATCAAGAAGACATTGGAAAGATTGCTTTTCAAAATTGGCAATGCTAGCTAATCAAGCAATCATAAAAATTCTAAAGCATCTAAGAGAGATTGATGTGGTAATGCATTCATTGAATACTTCAGTCAAAGTCTACAAGTTCGTTGAATATTGAAAAATTTAGTAGAAGAATTGGAGGAGAAGTTTGGTTGTCCTATTAAAAGAGAAGATTGAAATCCCATAGTCAATGTAGTTTTTAATTTAAATATGATATATTTTTTTTCTCATCAATGAAGGATTTGCTATTTCGATTTCTAATCCCCATATTTTCTTCACTAATAATTCATTCTTGTTAAAATATTACATAAGGCTTATGATTCTTCAACATCTAACTATCATAATTAACTAATTGATTTCATCTTCATTCATATTTTAATGCATACTCATCGAAATTTTATTTATTTATTTAAAAAAAAACAAAATAAAATCAACAAAGTTGTTTCCCCGACACCCTTATCGAACTTGCGCAAACTCCAAGATCATGGATGAACTCGAGCAAAACCAAGAAGGGATAAGAGTGGATATTAACCAACTGAAGGACAAGGTTGACCGAATCTTGGAAGCTATACAGGCTTTGGCAAGGAAGGATAATACGGATGGGGATCCTCCAACTGCAAATGAAGAACACCAGACCATTCCTTCTCACCCACCGGGCTTTACCCCGACTAACCAACAATTTCGTACAGCAGCTATACAATTTCCTATATATGGTCTCCCACCTGGTTATACTCCGCCTGTAGTCATCAACCCAATGGACAATAACCAGAACCACTCAACTGTCAACCCCCAAAATCTAACCAATCATAAATCCCACCTCATCTGGGCTATGTGCCTCCCGAAAACACTATACTCTCAGAATGTATTCCATATAGTGTACCTCAAGTACCCCTTTTTGATGCTAAAGGGAATTGGCAACAACCTCACATTGGGATGATACACAATCGAAAGAGAAATTCCATATTATAGAAGAGCAAATAAAAGCAATTGAGGGGCATAATGTCTATGGTCTCGAAGCTTTTGATATGTGTTTGGTTCCCGATGTGGCTATCTCATAGTGTTTCAGCAAGTGTACTAAATAGTTGCAAGTTATAATAAAACGGTAGTACCCCCTAATTCCTTAGTAGATTTAAGATTAGAATTAAGCATTACCGTACATGAATCCTCTTTTTAAACTATATTCTTTGCAACTAATTTAATTGGTTTCTTGACCTACATCTATCCCTAGATTAGAAATTCATGAATATCTCATCTCAAGCAATCATAAAGTACATTCCTATTTCAAAATACAAATCGTAGAACATTTTAATGTTGATCAAGCAATAAAAAGTATTAAGCACATAGATGAGAAAAATAATTCAATAAACTTATTCATATAAACAGAAATCAAATTAGAAAAATAGGGGTTTCATCTTGTTACACTCATCCCTAAAAAATAGGGTTTAGTTACTCATGACAGAGATATAAAAGATAGATATTAGAGAAGAATTACAAGAAAGATTCATGAATGATTCTTGATAAAACTGTTAGAAATGACTGTCATTGAGTATCTAGGCTATGACACAAGTCTCCTAACTTCCCAATAGTAAAAAAGATACTTAAAAAGTGAAAAATTGTGTTTTTAATGAACGTTGTCGCGTCAACACTCCCCTGACGCGCGCTGGCAATGCTGAAAGGCAAGAAATGCGCCTCAGGTGCAACTGTTGCGCTTCTGGCGCACAACATCTAATTTCTGACTTATACTGCATTTTTCTCCTCTCTCGAGTCTGAATTTGGTTATGGTATCTTCATGTAAGTTGTAGTTATGGATCTTAGATTTCAATTGCACTTATTTGACTCCAATTGGACATCCATAACTTTAGATATGGCTGAAATACTCTACATAGGTCATGTTGATTTCTCACCAAAATTCAGCACTGCACTAAAATAAGGTAACAACGCAAAACTCCAAAAATCCCTATTTAATCTAGGAAATAAGAACATAAAAATTTCATTAAGTCAAAGAAATAAAATTGACACAACCCCAAACATAATCTATCGCTTGTCCCCAATCAACAATTAATTTCAGATTTGGTGCAGTTAAATGCAAACTTAAACTCAATTTTTCAAATCAAATCGAACTCCATTTTCAAAGTTCCAGCTACTACAAAACATTCATCATGCTCCATGGTTGCTAACAAAAAACAACAAAATTTGTACACTTTAGCATTTGTTTATCAAATTCAACTCTCTCTTCACATAATCTCACCAAAATTTCTCTCAAATGTTTAGAAACGCTTATGAATTTATCACTCGATTCCGGAAACATGCATCACACTACCATAGGCTTGAAAAAAATTCTAGTTAGCAATCACAATGCAGGAAACACATACACTTTTGGAGAACTTTCGGGTTGTAATGGGGCTTAGGTAAGGGTAGGACATTTTGGGATAGTAGGCTTTACTACTTGGAGTTCGGCATACATTTCCAACTTATTCTACCAATTTTTTTTATCCTAGAGATTCTCAAACATTGACAAAAGAATCAAGAAAATATTATTTACCGAAGTACACAAACAGATTTCTTTTTTCTTTTTGTGAGAATCACCACCCCAAACTTTAAAAGGTTGATATCTCATGAGCAACCCCAAACTTACAACTTTGTCAAGACAAAAGAAATTTTTTCTACCTAACTCCAAGTAAGGTGATTTAATTAAAAAAGTCAAGTATTTGGCTTGTAATGTGGCTAGTAACCAAAATAAATGGGCAAGGCTCAAAGGGGCTAGCAAAAGGTAAAATTTTCATAAGGTAGTTAGAAAGGCTTAAGCGACCAAACAAAATTGCCTCAGCGTATGCATAAATTATAAGTGATGCAAGTTAGAATTAGTGCAAGTTCTGAAGGGATAACACATGTTTGGATAATCACACAACAAATAATTAAAGTGCTTAGGCCCACAAGCTCACAGCTAGGGTAATAAGAAAGAGTATGAACTATCTAAATGATGCCAAACATGCTACTACAAAATTTATTTAATAGCAAGTGAGACTTCGACAACCAAGGAGTAATCAACAAAGCATGTATTAGTGAAACTTATCGAATTGAGCAATGATATGAGCAACGAAATAGAGTTTAAATTTCAAAATCCCAAATAGATAACTTAAGACCAAATGCAAGTTGTTAATAATTCTTCTTCATAGTGCACGTATACACACAATTAGAAAAAAACAAATTCAAATAACAAAAATAAGATTGCAAAAAATAAAAGTTATCTCTACCTGTGGGTTGCCTCCCACGAAGCGCTTCTTTAAAATCATTAGCTTAATGCCTTAACTATTGTCAAGGTGGCATATATGACAAGAAGAACACATCATCCTTCTTTTTCTTTTTGTTTGGTAGAAATTCCATGAACTTAAGAAATAAAAGATGTTGCTTTCATGTCCTTCTCAATTGGACATTGATGAAAAAGCCATAGATTGAATCTCGAATTATATCAATCTCTTCTTTTATCTTTTCCTCATTCGTGTTTTCCTCTTGCTTATCTTCTTCCACCTTAACAATGAAATTACCTTCAATCTTCAACTTCTCCTCCAACTTCTCAAACTCAGCCACTTTCTCAAATAACCTCTCACATTGATTTTCAAATATTTCAATTGAAACCATGTTAATCTTCATGAATTCAACCAAAACGTTCATAACGTGAAAGTCTTTGTCATTTGATTCTTTGGATAGAATTTTAGGAGGTAGACTTTGTTTCCAAATTATCTTTTTAATGTAACATTCGTCGTTTTCTGCAGCTTTGACCAAAATATCTTCATATTCTACTAGTTCGGCAAGGTTATCAGAACAATTTCTTATGTGCTTCTCCGCAAAAGTCACACCTAAGAGGTTGCATCGGAGGGATTTGAGGGTGATGTTTTAAAAATGTATAGTTCAAGATTTGCCCCTCATTCATGCAACATGTATCTGATATAAGAAAAGTATCACACTCTTCATATGATTGTAGTAGAATATCATCATTATAATCTTTCATGCTCTATAGTGAATAGTTATCTCAAACAAAGAAGAGACAAACCACTAGAGATGACATTAGCAAACTCAACAAATAAAAATAGAAAAAAAAAGTTTTTTTTTTGAAAAAAAAAATCAATCAAATCAAAAATTCATTGCAGAGTAAAAAATTTCAATTAAGTAAATAAATTAAATACAATAGTCATATGGCAATCTCCGGCAACGGAGCCAAAAACTTGATAGTGTTTCATCAAGTGTACTAAATCATTGCAAGTTATAACAAAACGGTAGTACCGAGTGTCGAACTCAAGAATTGCGTTTTACTATTGAATTATATTTAATTACTAAAATTGAACAAAACATTTCCAAATTTATTGAAATAATATTCAAAATTAACAATTGTAATAAAATTGATCCTTCATAATGAGAAAAATATCAGGAATGAGTTTCACTTCGAATCCAATCTTGGTGTCTGATTGGATCCTAGTTACTGAATTCCTTTATTGAATTATTACTGAATTCTCTTTATTATTTTTGCCCAAATGTCTTAGTGATAGAACCTTTAATTCCAAAGTAACCCTAATTCCTTAGTAGATTTATGATTAGAATTAAGCATTACCGTACAGGAATCCTCTTTTTAAACTATTGTCTTTGCAACTAATTTAATTGGTTTCATGACCTGCATCTATCCCTACATTGCAAATTCATGGATTTCTCATCTCAAGTTTTCGTAAAGTCCACTCCCGTTTCAAAATATGAATCGTAGAATATTTTAATGTTGATCAAGCAATAAAAAGCATTAAGGACAAAGATGAGAAAAATAATTCAATATACTCATTCATATAAACAGAAATCAAAATAGAAAAATAAGGGTTTCATCATGTTAGACTCATCCCTAACAAATAGGGTTTAGATACACATGACAGAAATTGCATTTTTAATTATTGATGTCGCGTGCATGAGCCCCAGGCGCACGCTGGCAGTCCTGAAAGGCAAGAAATCTGCCTCAGGCGCGACTGTTGCGCTTCAAGTGCACAACATCTATTGTCTGACTTATACTGCATTTATCTCCTCTCTTGAGTCTAAATTTGGTTCTGGTATCTTCATGAAAATTGTAGCTATGGATCTTAGCGTTCGATTGCACTTGTTTTGAATCCAATGGAACATCTACAACTCCATATATGGCTAAAATACTCTACATAAGTCATGTTGATTTCTCACCAAAATTCAGCACTGCACTAAAACAAAGTAACAATGAAAAACTCTGAAAAATCTCTACTTAATCAAGGAAATAAGAACATAAACATTTCATTAAATCAAAGAAATAAAATTAACAATATATATCAAATAAATTCTTAAATTAACTAATGAATAAAAGATAAATAAGACTAAAAACAATAAAAAAAATATGCATATTATGAAGAGTCATCGTTATCCCTCCAAAAATCAAGGTTCGTGAGTTTGAAAAATACAAAGGCACCATATGTCATAAAAATAATATGACTATGTATTGTAGGAAAATGGCTTCTCATGCTCATAACGGCAAACTTCTCATTCACTTTTTCCAAGATAGTTTGAGTGGGGCATCATTCAGTTGGTATATGCATCTTGAGCGAAATCGTATTTGTCCATGGAAAGACTTGGCTGATGCCTTCTTGAGGCAATGCATGTACAACACTAACATCGCCCCTGATAGGATGCAATTGCAAAATTCATTAAAAAAAATGACAATGAAACTTTCAAATAATATGCACAATGGTGGAGAGAAGTGGCATCACAAGTAGAACCTTTTTTTGACCTAGTCATGATAGGAGAAATGATAGATAGTGGGATGAGGAGTGGCAAGATTGTATGTGCAGCAACTGGCATGAAGAGATCCTAAACAACCTTCACAAAAAAGAAAGAAGGGGATGTTAACGTTGTAATAACAAATCCAAGGGTCTCTTATTCTCCAGCTATGAATTCTTATCGACCTCCAAATTTCCCTCCCCCAATACGCTAATTTCCCTATATTCCCTATCCATATGTGGCTGCGATTTCACAAGCTCTAAATCCACAGTATCATCCTTCAATGCCACCTCTTTATCAA
The DNA here is from genome assembly GCA_037974875.1 of Cicer bijugum. Classification (NCBI taxonomy): domain Eukaryota; kingdom Viridiplantae; phylum Streptophyta; class Magnoliopsida; order Fabales; family Fabaceae; genus Cicer; species Cicer bijugum. The sequence goes on along the minus strand of JBBPBT010000152.1, from coordinate 12,871,045 downwards.
CCACCTATGGTCCAACCACCACTTGTCACATTTTTCCAACATAACCCATGGAACCAAAATCCAATCCCGAATGACTACAAACCACCAATTAATTGAGAGAAGAAGATAACTCATTTTGACCCGATTCCCATGACATACAGTCAATTTTTGCGTCACCTACTCCAGAATTCAATGGTAGTCATGAGGTCAATGAAACCTTTGGAAACATCATTCTTGAAATGGTATAACCCTAACGCCAAAGGTGAATACCATGCAAGAGCCATAGGATATTCCATCGAAGACTATCAAGCCCTAAAATCTAAAGTGCAAGAACTGATTAATGAAAAATGGCTTACCTTCAAGGAATATGCTCCCAACGCAAGGAATGATCCTTTGTTGGGTCACGAAGATACTATTGTCAATCTCATTAAAGAAGATATAAACCAATATACAAAAGATGCTCACGTATTGACCATAGAGCCATGCATGGGAAATGATAAATCTTTTCCAAAACCATTGGAAATCATATATAGAAAAGAGAATCCTAAGCCAACTCATAGCGAAAAAAATGCAATAATTGTTCAAGCACCAACCACTTTTCCTTATGAAAATAACAGGGCGGTACCATGAGTTATGAAGTCACATCCCATTTAGTCAACCACCAATCAGGCGATAGCTCTAAACCTCAAGGTACTTATGTCACCAATATTTCAAGGATTGGCGGGATGACCCAGAGTAGTCGAGTATACGCTCCTGAACAACATAGGACAAATGAGGGTCATGGAGAAAAACAGAAAGAAGTATTTTATCATGCCATAAAAGGATTGGAAATTTGCAAAAAGATGGTGCCGACAAAAGAAGCTAATGAATTTTTGAAGTTTATAAAGTAAAGTGAGTATAAGGTGGTAGATCAACTAAATCAAACCCCTTTTAAGATATCTATTCTTTCTTTGTTATTAAACTCTAAAACACACAGAAGGGCACTAATGAAAATTTTAAACGAAGCCCATGTTACTCATGCTATCACTGCCGACCAATTTGATGGGGTTGTCTGTAATATCACCGCCAATAGAAATTTGAGTTTTAGCGATGTTGAATTACCAACTGAGGGAATAGAGCATAATAAAGCACTACATATCTCTGTGAGGTGTTTAAGATCATATTCTTGTACGAGTGCTAGTTGATAATGGTTCATCGTTAAATGTCATGCCAAAATCAACACTATCAAAACTATTTGTTGACGGGGTTTCTTGATACCAAGAACTATGGTGGAGAAAGCGTTTGACGGATCTAGAAGACAAGTTGTTGGTGAGATTGACCTACCGATTCAAATCAGACCCCATAACTTTGGAATAACCTTCCAAGTGATGGATATTAAGTCGGCGTACAGTTGCCTTTTAGGGAGACCTTGGATTCACGCTTCTGGAGCAGTGACATCCACTCTTCATCAAAAACTAAATTTTATAGTGAACAATAAACTGGTGATAATATATGGGGAAAAAGATATGATAGTGAGTCATCTATCTTCTACACGCTACATTAAGTACACAGAGGAAGCCATAGAGACTTCATTCCAAGCATTAGATATCACCAATGTTGTCTTCATGGGTGAAGAATTTCGTTTAAAAGAACCAAAACTATCTACCACATCATTGAAGTCTACAAAATCCATGCTGGAAGAAAGAGCTTTTGTTAAATTCAGGAAATTGATAGAAATACCAGAAAAGAAGGATAAGTACAGGTTGAGGTATGAACCTACCAAACCTAATCAAGAGAACGCTGTAAAAGAAAAACGAGAAAGCAAGCTAGCTTGTTGGGAAAATCGGGTACCAAATTCACAAAAGATCCCTACTTGTGACATTCACCAAACCTTTCAAAGCATCGGAATAATATATGTTGATCAAGTGGCTGTTGTGGAATAGGATCATGTTGATGAACAATAGACTCGCTAGGTTCAAAACCTGAAAATGTGACCTAGGCAAAAATTAGAGCATCCCGATGGATTGGAAACTTGGAAGAGCGGTCCATGCAAAAGTTAGGGATGAAAAAAATCAAGTGTTTTAAACAAGGGCAATTATTATTCTTGGAAGTTGATTCCAAGGATTCCTAAATTACAAGAATGACTAGCGTTTGTTATGTCTCCACCGAAAATTATACATACTCGTCCCCACATTGTAACTCGTACCTCAATTGTTTTGCTCTCAATGTAACGAATGTACATTTTCCAATATTGTCATTCGATGTTGTACGTTACACTCTTTATATACCAATCCAGTTTCATTATTGATTGTTCTATTGTTTCAAAATTTTGTTTTATGATAATAAATATTGGAATTTGAAATATGTGAAAATATAAAAGTATTTTAAATATTTTGACACTTGAAAAATATATACACGGGAACTTGTTTGATTCTCAAGATATATAAGTGTGTGAAAAATAATAAGGAGGGTAGTCATTTTAAACAATGGATTTTTGCTTCGCCTCGAAAAAGCGGTCATTCGATAGATACGAAGAGTCATCATGTGGAAACAATATTTGTCTTTATTCATCCATTGAAACTTGGGACACAAACTTATACTCACATGATCCATGCATCTTCATTGACACTTTACCTATACTTAATGCATAACACACACATGAATCGTTCACACCTTGTCATTCAAATTGCAAGTATCATATACTTATTATCCCTCTTTATCTACCTTCAAGATTGGATCAATTACGATAAACGCATCAGTAAACAATTCGAACACGACCACTTTCCTTTCTATAGATCTACGCATTGGAAACCAATCCGAAAACGATCATTTTTGTTTATATAGATCTACGCATCATTAACCAATATGAAGACGATAATTTTTAATTTCTATAGATCTACTCATCGGTAACCAATCCGAAGATTATCACCTTCATTTACGTCGATCTACGCATCAGTAACCAATCTCTAGACGATCATTTTTATCTATGTTGATCTACGCATCGATAATTAATCCGAAGACGATCATTTTGCACATCACAAAAAAAAAAATTGCATCATTCCCACTTTAACATTTCAAGGGCACTTTAATACATGTGTTTGTTATAGACAAAATTTAGGTCTTGATTGAAGTAGCAACGTTGATTTACAAGAAAGGGGGGTTTGAATTGTAAATGCACCTTTTAAAAATTCCTGCTAAAAACTTAAGAAAATAACTCAAGATTGATCTTGGTTATGAAAACAGAAAACGGAGAACGTTCTTGGTTTTAGTTGTAAAACGGAGAACGTTCCTTGATTAGTTTAAACGGATAATCAGTTTATCTTTTATCTTAGTTAATCAATTCAATATAACAAATAAAGAGATAGGAAAGAGAATACCACACAAAGTTTTATCCTGGTTCACCCAATGTGGGTTACGTCTAGTCCTTACGCTGTGAGATTTTCCGCTAAGTGTTTAAAACCAAGAACCTTCTTAATCTTACAACACCTAGTATAGATCAACCTTGATCTATTTCCACCTCTATTACTTTCCACCCAGAAAGCAATAACAACGCCTATCTAACCTGATAGGAAGTAATCTTAAACAAAATATAAAGAAACTCTTATAGTTTGAGTTTTTACAATTGGATTGATTTTGACATAATCTGATATTGCTCAACTCTTGTTTGAGAATAGATTATTTACAAAGGATCTAATGATAATTTTGCAAATTGATATATGAATATGCAGCAGCAGCTATTTAGCGAATGCAGAAAACGATATTGCCTCTGTTTTGCAGAATTTCAAGCTTAAGTGTATTTGTATATTGTGGATTACTTTGCACTTGATTTTCTTGCCTTCATACTTGATTAAGGCCTTCTATTTATAGGCTGAAGATGCACTGGATGAGTACGAAAGAGCTGTTGGAGAGGCTCTGCTTTTTCTGGCTTAAGGTAATATTTTCAGAATAAATTAATCATGCAATGACATAGCCTTTTTTAACTTTTGGGCTTAGCATTTAAAGCAGTCCTGTACTTTTCTGACAAAGTCCTTGACGTTTCTTCATTGATCTTGGATGATACATTCTCAATCTTGAGTCTTGAGTGCAGCTAGACAAGATTGGAGAACAATTGCAAGCTGAAACAGAGCATGTTGCAGGTCTGCTGCTGGTGTACAGAAAACGGAGAACGATAAACGTGCCTGGTTTTTAGAATGAACGTTCTTGAGCTTAAATAATCATTATGGAGTTCCCATTTTAATTATTCTGGATTTCCTTTGTAATTGTCTTGTCATATGTCGAGATTGATTGAGCTTTCTTGACATTTCAATTTTTGGAGTTCTTCAAGCTGTCATGACTTTTGTCCATCTTTGAGTCCTTTTAATTTTGAGATCAAATAGCCTTTTCAAGCTTGGGCGAATCCTACTTGTTCCTTGCCATGTACTGATTAGATATGAATAAATTTCCTGGGCAGATTCTTTGTTAAGAATGTAGAAAAAATTTGATCAACATGTTGTGATGAACAATTCTTGAAGCTGGAGATCATTCTCTGTTTTGTTGTAGAATGATCTTGTTGTTGTTTTCTTTGCTTTGCTTGATTCTGTTCTTAATTAAATTCACTAAAAAGCACCAGTTAAATTAACATAGCATTTTAGAATCATGATTAACTTTCTTAATTAACCTTTGTTTGTTTTCATCAAAACTTTAATTATAGAGTTTGTCTCAACACTTATATTTACTTATCTTTTACCTGATAAACATGAAAACGAATACCATTGTTATTCAAATTTTCATATTTTTCAAGTAAAATATAATTAAATAGGGGTAGCTGTAGTACCAAAATTTTATCCATTTTGTTAAAAATAAAACAAAAAGGAAAATAAATCATAAAAGAAAATATATATTTTAAAAAACGAAATAAAATGATTACAATAAATAAATTCATTATATCTCATCAATTTACAATAAAAAATCTAATTACAGTTTTAAAATCAAATCAATTTACAAATTAAAAATAAAGTCAAATTAAATTACAATAAATTTTAAACCAAACTAAATTAAGCCAACGTGTTTTGGCTCTGTTTTGTTGTTGTCCTTATTGTTGCCTTTTTGTTTCTGATACAATATCATGGTTGACGCACTAGCCTTTGCTTTAAGTCAGGAAGTAATTAGAGAAATAGAAAAGCCTAATTTTTAAGTCAGTCTTTGTACACATTATACAGAGAAAAAAGACAAATTTTGAGTTTAAAAAAAGAAACTAAAAGACAAATTAAAGCTCAACAAATGAACAAATCAAAATCAATAAGCTAAAACCATGAATGCATCATTTCATTTGTTCCAATCTCGATTCGAGAGAGATAGAGGTCGCAAGAAGAGGAGATGGCGGCGCGTGCTACGACGTTGGTTAGGTTGCGGTTTTCATCTAGGTCCACCGTGTTGGTTCTGGTATTCATCTACAATTTATGTGTCTGCTTCTTGCAAGATTCTATGTTTTTTCTTATTTTTTCAAGCTGATGCCTTCTGTTGTGGCCGCCTCACTAGTTTGTAATTTAGGGTTTTGTTTAGTTTGTGATTAGGGTTTCTAATATGTTTTTAACCTATTTTTTTAAGTTGGGCCTATGTTTTAATAAAAACCAACAAAAAAAGTTGTTCAAACCCAGCCCATTTTAAATCTATTCATTTCATTTTATTTTATTTTAAAAAAAAGTGGGATTTAATCTCCTTCATATTTAAATATATCAATTTCATCATAAAAAATACAAACCAATATTACATTAAAGATTAATTAGATGCGACATCTTTTTAACCTTTGAGTTGTTAGGACACAAGTGGTACAATTTGATAGTTCTAAAACTCTATTTTATTTATTTATTTATTTTTTTATCTCTTTATTTATTTTAATGAATTAATCTAAAATCAACTTTTTTTTTATGATTTGATTAATTACATGTAATCTTTTTTCAATATTTGAGTTGTTGCGACACAAATTGTACTACTTGATGGTTTTAAAATTTAATTTTACAAATCGAACAATAACTTAAAATATTCTTAAAATGACTAATTAGATAATACATCTTTTTATTCTTTGGATTTTTAAGATACAAGTTGTACAACTTTATAGTCCTAAAACTCGTATTTCAAAATATATTTTTTTTTTTGAAGTCAAACAAATTTATTTTCTTTTCTCGTCAAAAACATTTGTTTTAAATATAACAAAACTCATTTTCATTAAAAAAAATCAACACATCAACATTTTCTACCTAAGAACTACGTAGCTTTGATTTCTCCATCACACCGGGAGATACGTAGGAGACATATCACATTCTTGTCAAGCGCATTAATAAATTTTATTTTTATTTTCGTCTTTTATTTCATATGCACACATTTATTCCAAAATCGTATTATAAAAATAGTAATAATTGTTATTCATATTTAATAAAAGGAGAAATAAATATACCTAAGTTATTATTAATCTTGCACAATTAACTATAGGTAACCGTATTTTAACGGATGTCGTGGGGTGTTAGTATCTTCCCAACGCATAATCGACTCTCGAACTCAAAATTTGGTTTCAAAGATCATTTTTTTTTTAAGTTGTAAGGGTTTCCCAATATTTTCCCTATTTTAAAAGAAATTTTGGTGGCGACTCCATTGAATTCGAGAAACACTCGAAATTTCAGGTCGCGATAATTTCCTAACAATCTTTGCAAATACTAATGCTATAAATTATGAATAAATCAAGCAATACATACATCAAAACAGTATCACAATGTCAATTTACTCAAACTAATTTGTTACAATAGTGAAATTCAAGGTCTTTAATTTCAAACACATCAAAAGCGCATAATTTCGTATTATCAAGGAAACTCAATTCTATAATAATCTATTCTCAATTTCAATCATAGAACTTCACATACATATATTATTTTAACCATCTATTTCAAAACCCTTAAATCTAACTAAAAATAAAATTAAAAATGTTTTTCTTCATTTTAAACCCTTAAACCCCAAATTCCTAACCTATGGTAAACATTATTCCATACATGCATGAAAGGGAAATAGAAAATAGGAAATCGATCTCTTGATTTCCAAAAGAATCGAGAAGATAATGGTACTCTCAACTCTTTCTACCTTAATTTATAGCAAAAAGTTCAATTTTCCTTTCTCTTTTTTTCTTATTTTATCAATTTTTTTTTCTCCTTCACTTCTTCTTTCTAGTTTATGTGCTCCTCCCTCCCTCCCTTCTTTTTTTTCTTTTCTTTTCTTCTTTTTCTCCCTTAACTTAGTAATTTCCTCTATTTTTTCTTTCTTTTATTATTATTATTATTATTTCTTCCTTTTCTAGGGCTTTTGGCCCTAGCTAATTTGACTAACTCTTTTACAGGAAGTTGACACTAGATAACAATCAAGATTAAGAAATAACTCCTAGACAATAAGACATCTAACCCTTAATTGCACTAACACAATTGCCAGAGCAGAGTTCTACCAACTTTTCTATATCCCCCAAACCAAGTTGGAGCATGCATGTAAGAGTCAAATAGTCTTTTATTCTTTTCTTTGGCGCAACTGGGCAATTATTTTATTTGTTTCAATATGTGAGCTTTTACTTCATTGTGTTAAGATATTTGTGTAGCTGTAAATGAATTCATTTTTACGTCAAATTTTTGGAAGGAAATTCCAAGTGAATGGTGATGAATAAGGACTTGAAGCATGATAAAACTCTCAGGACGATCACAATCATGAATGATGCTATATCAATTACGTCTCTACGTAATCCACACAAACATACATCCAATGGAGTAGCCTCATTTTAATTAGTCTTAGCTAATGAGTGAGACTTGGGAGTGGAAATTAAGGTTTTGGAAGACTAGGGCTTTTAATGTTTCCTGATTTCCCACTTGAAATTATGTGTAATAGTTCTATTTATATATCATTATATTGACCTAGAGAAGTAACAATATCAATCACAAGGAAAGTGGTTTAAATTGTGATTCCTCTTTTAAAAATTCATTCATGTGTTTAAGTTTAACTAACTCAGGATTAATCTTGATTGCAAGAAACAACAAATGCAGAAACGTTCATGGTTAGTGAAATTAAAAGAAAATCTTTCTATGTGATTTGGACTTAGTGAGTGAGAATTAATTAAAAATAAGGAGAAGAGAATCATACAATAATGTATTCTGGTTCACCCAAGGTGGGCTACGTTCAGTACTCACAATTTGTGAGTTTTTCCACTAATGTATTTAAACAAGAATGTTCTTGCTTTTCGCATAAAACTTTCTTGATCAATTACAATATTTCACCCTCCAACCTTAAAATGATTTTTCCACTAATGTATTTAAACAAGAATGCTTTTCTATAAAATGAAATTTATGTTGTTATTGTATTATTGGTGATATAAGTTTTAATGGTTATCAATAACACGTAGTCAAATCGAATCTTATGGATTATTAAAATGAAAGTGGTAATTTTGAGATATGTGCCCACGTGCATATTTGATCTGTTGAAGTTATTGAGCTATAACTATGAACATCCATGAGAATATAAATTTGATGCCTTATGTGATTAAAAAATTTAATCTAAAATATTTTTTCCTTGTGGTTGCTTAAGTGGCTAGTAATTTTTTTTTTAAATATTGTTATTTTGTGGTTGCATAAGTGGTTGGTGATTTGTGTCTTAAATATTGTTATCTTTGTAGTTGCCTAAGTGGCAAATGACTTGTATTTTAAATATCATTATCCTTGTGGTTGCCTAAGTGGCTGGAGATTTGTAATTTAAATATTGTTATCTTTATGGAGGTCTAAGTGGCTGGTGATTTGTGTTTTAAATATTGTTATCTTTGTGGATGCCTAAGTGGTTGGTGATTTGTGTTTTAAATATTGTTATCTTTGTGGTTGCCTAACTGGTTGATGGTTTGTTTGATTATTTAAGTGAGTGGTGAAACATGTACTTTTTGAGCATCATTTTCATTTCATGACATATCATATGCATCTTTGTGGACGTCTGTGTGGTTGGTTTAATTTTTCCTCATTAGTATGTGTGACTTCTGTGTGGACACCTATGTGACTGGTTATATCTGGATCATATATGTTTAGGAACATGCATAACTTGCATACATTTTATTGTTATTTCTATTTTGATTTAACTATTTGCTCTACGGTTGCTATTTCATTTATTTAGATACATTTTATAATTTTTGATACATCTTAAAGAATCAATTTCTTTAAATCTATTCTTACAAAAGGATTTTATATTCATATTTTATGGCGGTTAATGTATTATTTGGTTTCATTTTTTTTGTGGGGTGAACTGACCTCTTACACCAATATTTAGGTACTAACGATCTCAAAGAGTTGCATGAATGATGTTTGATTGGTTCACGCACGTGGGAAAATGGGACATTTATCTAAACATAATGTTTTGTATTACTAAAATGTTGTGGTAAATTGTAAATTTATTTACTCTTCATCATTAATTTTTAATAAAAGACAGAAGTGAGATTTTATTTGCTAGTAAATAATTGAATGTCATTAATTTTAGACAACATTGCTTCTTTTGAATTTCACTGAAAGAGAATTTATTTCATTTTGGAGCATAAATGAATATTGATCTAACAATTGAAATATTAATTTTGCAAATAAAAGAATAAATATTACTTTAGTAAATTGCATTACGTTCTTTTACAAAAAAAAAAATATATCAAGTCATTTTTTGACGCATCTTCAAATTTTTACATGATGAACTACTCCTAAGAAAAAAATATATAGTTGTTTCTAAAAATAATTAAATATTTTTTAAGTAATCTTTGGATCAAAAATTTGGGACGTTACAGTTTAACTTTACCTAAGTTTTTATATTTTCTTGTAATATGTTATTAAAAAAAGTGAAGAAAAAAAAGAACACAAAAAAAAGTATCACTTTCAAGTCTTTTTGTTGATGACAAAGCAAGAGAAAGATATTTGATAAAGTTGGGAGAAAATGATACTTAGACTTAGGGGGAGTCAATGAAATATAAAGAAAAGTTGTTATAAAAAATACGAGTTTTGTCATCATAAAAAACGTGAAGATTGTTGGAACCAATTTGATTTTATACTTCTAATTTTGATGATAAAAAAAGTATTTTATGAGAACAATATATTTGACTTCAAATAGTATGAAAGATGATACAGTCAAGATTTAAAGAGGATTTTATCAATATTCATATACAACATAATATGAACACAATCAATCTGAAGAATTTTATATACGCAATCTGAACAGAATACGAACATAATTAATTTGAGGAATTTACAATCTCAATCTATACAAAATAGAAACATAATCAATCTGAAGAATTTACAAACTCGATCTGAACAAAATACAATACAATATAAAATTAAATAAGGACTAAATTGAAACCTAAATGTTAACTATAAATAGATACTCAAGGTTGAAGAAGAAAATTATCAAAAAAATATAAAAGAGTAGTCTTAGAGTTCAAAAAGAAAAACACTTATTCGAATGAGAAATATTCTCTGGTTGTTTTTTCTTAAAGTGTGAGAGTTATTATTATTATTATTAACTTTGTTAGATGCAAATACTTAAAATTCCAATCTTTTGTATTCAACCCGATAGTAGTTTAGTTCCTTCTTCAAAGAAAACTTGACTTCTAGGATCAAGTTGGTTAGTTCCTCAAACGTCCACTACGCCAAAAATAGCCTTTTACAGCGCTTTTTCAACAAAAAAAAATGTTGTGGAATCGAGCGTTGTAAAAGATACAACAGCGCTTTTAAAAAAGCGCTGTAAATCATGTAAATATAACGCGCGCTTGTTATGCACCTTCTACAGCACTTCTTTCAAAAAGCATTGTAAAAGGCATACCATAATTCATAAATTTGGTGTACCTTTTACAGCGCTTTTTATAAAAAGCGATGTATAAGGCATACCCATAATTCATAAATTTGGTGTACCTTTTACAGCGTTTTTTTCAAAAAGCGCTGCAAAAGGCATACCCATAATTCCTAAATTTGGTGTACCTTTTACAGCGTTGTTCATAAAAAGCGCTGTAAAAGGCATACCCATAATTCATATATTTGGTGTAATTTTTACAGCGCTTTTGTATAAAATGCGCTGTAAAAGGTATACCCATAATTCATATTTTGGTGTACCTTTTACAGCGCTTTTATACAAAAAGTGCTGTAAAATGTCCACCCAATGCACATTTTACAGAGCTTTTTCAAAAAAGCGCTGTAAAATGTGTATTTTTTTTTATAGCCTTGTATATATTTGAAAAGCACTTTTTAGCTTTTTATGGCATTTTTTTATAAAGCGTCGTCTTTTATCTTTTTATCCAAAATTATTTTGAACCAGTTCACACAACACAACACAACCAGAATCAGTAATTTATAACATGATACATATATATTACCCTGTAACAGTAATTTACAATAAGCAGTTCACACAATATAATACATATATATTACCATGTAACACAGTAATTTACAACATAAGTAACTACATATACATTGAACCTAATTTACAACATATTCATATGCATGTTTATATATTGTCCTATGATCATATACATATAATAACTAAAAAAATATACAGAATATGCACCATATAATATTCAGATCTCTTGCCCAGCAGCATGCTATTTCCCAAAAAATCAAATAATTTTCATTTCAAACACATACTGACACCATTCTTCCTTTAATTCCATCAGATCTTGCTCAGAATATGATGGACTGGAATTGTCAAAGTACTGCAATATAAAAATTGAACATATTATATTAAGTTAGTATCAAATATATAGATAATTTATATATGAAAATCATATAATCAAAATATCGTACCGTTTCTGGGATAATAGTTTTATTCTCAATACGTAGTACCCACAGTCGATGTTGTTTGTTTGACGAGGGCACTTTATTGGGATCCATGTAATGTTATTAGACTTTTGCTTCGACACTGTCGCACCTCTTTGAGATCGAAAAACTTTTAAGGCACTATCGAATGAATAAATGTGATTATTATAGCATGAACAAACACATTATTTATATATATATATATATGTTAGAAATAAATGAATATTACTTACGTGTGGAACATAGTCTTTATTTCAGAATGATTGTTGTAATTGCCATGCACGGGATCCAAATAGTATATAACTTCAGAGACCGCATTGATTGCAAATAGCGCCCAATGTGCCCTACAACAACAAAAAAAATTGGTTAAGCAATTTTGTTTATACACAACTAATAAATTAAATTCTCATCAATTAAAAAAGATAAAATTACGTACCCTGAATTATATGGTGCGAAGAACAATTTATTCCTAAAAACATATTTATAATGTATTTCTTTACATTGTCTGGATCGAGTTTCCACATTGACATCTTATGCGGAGACAAGAATGAGTATTTATTTGACAATTTCCTCGTGCACACGACCTTCTCATACAAAAACCTTCAATGAAAATTTTAAACTAGATTAATTACCAATACATTTAATTAAATACCAATAAATGCAATTAAAAGTATTTTTTACCTTAAGTACAAGCTCATTACAGTAGCACTGAGCTCCTTATGTTCGACAAGTTCGTATATGTGCTCCTTGCTGAGAAATTCCTCATAATCATCTCCGAATATATCTTTATTCATGTGTACGATGCGCGAATCGTCGCTGCTGCCCATGTTCTTTTTTACTTGGATGTCAAGACACGCCCCGTATTTACCAAGGTGTGGCTGACTTATTTTAGGAGCAGCAGCAGCAGCGACTGATTTCCCCCAATCCAGTTTTTTTCTTGCTGCAAGTTTGGCAGCTTTATTGCCCTCCGGCCTTTGTAATTTGGCAGCTCTATTAACCTCCAATTTTTGAGGTTTGCTGCATTTTTTTGGATGTGCGGGTGGTTGATTTATTTGGACCTACAAAAATGAGGTTAAATGTTAGTTTATTGAATCTGAAAAAATTGACAAACCATATGCAATAAATGTGACAAACCTTTTCGGGAGACGTAACTGATTCGTTTATGGGAGGCCTTTTAACGAGGGCAACAAGGTTTGTGAGCCATGCCACGTAACTACCAATAGCTTCGCCCAATGTCTGCATATCTCCGTCGTTGTCTTGTATCGGCAACGGTGCAGTTGGTTCGAAAGCAACAGTAGGCGATACTTTGACATGGCCCACAGGGATCGGAGTATTGTGCAATACTTCTCCCAAAGTATTGTACAATTTTCCTTTTCCCACCTTCCAATGAGTGGGCGAGGACAAGTATAGGAAACATGAAGTGACCCCCTAAATCAATAGTTAAAACATAAGTACAGTTAATATATAATATTGTTTAATGCATAAGTAATTACATAAGCAAGTAAGTAATTAATTACCTCGGGAATACTTTTCAAACCAACGTTGCAACTCCCAATTTCACACTCCATTTGTATTTCACGTTGGAGCTTATCCAGAAGTTGCTTGTCTTTATTCGTATTCACCAAGAGTGTCACTTGCTCTGATAGGATTCTGAGCTTCTCTAATACTTCCTCGTTGGAAGGTTTTTGGCGCTTCTCTTGAGGAAAAAAGCTTTTGGGAGTTACGCCAAATCCTTTCACCCTAACTCGACCGGAATACTCAGAGACATTAAAAACTTTGCCCAGAATGTCCCTGCAACTAGCCTTGTTGCCCTCTTCATTTTCAGAACTTTGTTCGATGGTCTCCTAAAATACAAGTAACATTAAAAAGATAAGTTCAATAGCATTTTTAAAATATAATATTAAAAAGTATATTCAAGTGATAAATACAATATTAAAAAATATTAAAGTCATAATATACTTACACAAAGTTCTATTACTATTTGAACATTTTCGTTATCAACCACTCCATCCTTATTTACACGAGCTTCCTTCCACAAGATATGACGACCCAACGGTTGATCGGATTGGGTGTCTTGTCGCTATTCGTTAAGATCATAAACAAAATATTAGTTAGAAACTATAGTTTATAATACAAATTCTCTCATTATATAAAAGTGACGTTTAATTACTTACAAGTCTTTGCTATAGACCTGCATATCCCATACATGATTTTTTGTATGGGTGCAACGGATTGCTTGCCCTCTCGCGATTTGCCTTACTAATATTCTATATAAAAAAATAGCAATTATATAAAAATTTAAAATACGCTACGAATATGAATAATAAAACACACAAATGCTAATAAATTAATCACTTACGACAAACGCGGGGTCAGAATGTTTGGAAACAAATGCTTTCCATTCATCATTTGATATATAATGTTGATATATTTTTGGAGGTTCAGCAGTTGTGTTTCCTTCTCTATCTTTTAGATAGAAATTTGAAAGATGCGATCTAAATCCCCGATGGATTTTCCCAGCAACTCTTAAAACGTAACTCTTTCGTCCCTCATCAAGGACAAAAGTCGTCTGCAATGAAAAAAATTATAAGTAAAGTATTTCAATGAAAAAAATTATAAATGACAAAAGATTGGATCAAAAAATTTACTTGAATGTCATTCCATATTATATCTTTGGCATCCTTCAACGCCTTATCTCTCCAATCGTCAATCATAATTGGAATATTTTGTCGAACAACAACCCCAATGTAACTTACAAACATTGAGCTGTTGGGGTCAATTGGCTGACCACTTTCATTCCAGCCAACCTAATAAACTCATATAGTAAGTACTTGCTATTAAGAAAAGCTAAAAAAATACACATTAAACAGAGTATAGTATAGTATAGTATAACCTCAAACTTGGTGCCATTGCTCCTTGCTTTAATCACATTTTGCATTATAGTTGCACCACGTTTGACTTCATTTTCATAAGCCTTATTGGTGCCAACTTCTTCATTTTGATATTCTAAATCTTTGTTTGTATCCATTTAACTACAACAAGTTCAACATGCAGTTTAGTATAACATCAACAAGCTAAACATGCATCATGCATTATTCTAAACAAGCTCAACATGTATCAGTATATATATTTTAAACAAGCTCAACATGCATTTTAATGATTAGATAAAATTAATAACATCAATACCTGAATAATGGTTCGAAGAAAGATGAAATGCAAAGAAAAGAGCGAACGCAGAAAGTTCACAGAAATAAGGTTCACAGAAAAACGGTTTGAAGAAATACGTAATGAGGGTTACGTATTTCAATGAAAATATAAGGTTCGAAATGATCTTGGATGGAAATAAGGTTCGAAATGATCTTGGATAGAAATAAGTTTCGAAATAAAGGAGATGATCGTGGAAATACAGTTCGTAATGGACGGGATTATAGGGTTTGCAAAAGAAGAGAAGAACGATGAAGGTTGAGATGATAGTGTAGTTTACGTAATGAAGAGGAAACTGAAGAGGTTACTGTTATATATATAACCCTTTTACAACGCTTTTTTATAACCCTTCTACAGCGCTTTTTAAAAGAGAGCTCTAAAAGGCTTAGGCCTTTTACAGCGCTTGTTAAAAAAGCGCTCTAAAAGGCGTCCTTATTTAATTTTTTAAAAGGCTCTTTTACAGCGCTTTTCCAAATAAGTGTTGTAAAAGACCTCATTAATTTAGAATGAGTCTTTTACAGCGCTTATTTGAACAAGCGCTGTAATAGACATCCTTATTTCATTATGTTACATAAACGTTTTTTTTACAGTCTTTTACAGCGCTTTTTTAAAAGAGCGTTGTAAAAGGCCTTATTGTTTTTTTATGTTATTTTTGTGTTTTGTTATGTTATTTTTTATGTTATTTTTGTATTTTGTTATTTTTGTGTTTTTGTTAAAGAGCCTGTTAACAATGTGTTTTTGCGAAAAATGCGTACAAGGTGTTTGAAGAAAATCCTGTTAGATAAGGTCCTGTTAGGTGTCTGATGAATGTTATTTTTAAAGCCTTTTACAGCGCTTATCAAAAAAGCGCTCTAAAAGGCGTCCTTGTTTAATTTTTTAAAAGGCTCTTTTACAGCGCTTTTCCCAACAAGCGCTGTAAAAGGTCTCCATCAGAAACCAAATATAACCTTTTTTTTTTTACTTTATTAGTTACTCTTGAGCGTTAACCCCTAGAATTCACACTTGGAAGGCCTCGGTTCGAATATGAAATAAGTGAACTTCGTAATTGTAAGAGCTTTTAAAAGGTTCTTTTACAAGAGTCTTTTACAACGTTTTTTTAAGGTAAGCGCTGTAAAATGTATCTTTATTTTATTTGTAAAAGGGCCATTTACAACGCTTTTTAAGAAAAGCGCTGTAAAATGTCTCTTTATTTTATTTTTAAAATGTCCATGTAATTAAGCCAGCTGAAGTTGCAGGGCATAAAACAAACCATTTATTGTTATCATCACTTATTTTATTGGTCGATAGGACAACAAACCATTTATCATCAGAAGGATCAGTAACATAAAACACTTGTTGAGCTTGCGACGCTAAAATAAAAGGCTCGTCTTTGTATCCAACCCTATTAAAATCAACAAGCAAGAATCCTGACTCATCAATCCGAACGCCATTATTATTATCGACCCACTTGCAACCAAATATGGGAACACGAAACTTTGAGTAGTCTAACTCTCATATGCGCTCGATAACCCCAAAATATGATAGATTTGCATATATTGGGTTTTTGTCTTTTGCACTTGAGACATGCATCGCTTCAGCTACGAGAGTAACTCCACTATTTTGCATAGTGGTCTGATCGTCTTGTTCTTTGGTATAAAATGTGTAGCCGTTAATAACATAACCAGTGTAAGAAAAGACATGTAAGCTCGGACCATTTGCTAGCCACCTCAATCTCTGTGAAATTGATCCGGGGTCTAAATCAAATTTTAACTTTATGTGATTTTTAAACCATGTTATAAAACTTCGATTGTGCTTTCGAGATATCCAATTTTGATTCCTATTCATGTTCAAACGAGATAACTGATCCATGTGTATTGTAACATACGGTTGAACCTCATCATCATTGTGCAGAACATACAATTGTGCCTACTCCAATTTTGTCCTTGATATAGTCAATAGTCTCCTTCCAATTATCCCTTCTCCTGATAGTCTTCCCGAATGACGAGACATGGGAAGCCCTATGGATTCAACATTGGACATATATTCAGTACAAAATTCAGTAGCCTCTTCAACAATGTTTCGTTCAGCAATACAACCTTCTGGTCGACTTCTACTTTTTACGTACCATTTTAATATTTTCATATATCGTTCTATCGGATACATCCATCTCATATAAGCTGGCCCACAAAGTTGTGTCTCCTTAACCAGATGAACAGTAAGGTGAACCATTATATCAAAAAATGATGGTGGGAAATACATTTCAAGCTCAAACAAAGTAACAACAATTTCCCTCTGCAATGTCAGTAATTTCTGAGGGTCGATCACTTTACTACAAATTTGCCTGAAGAAGAAACATAATCTAGTTAATGCTAGTCGAACTTTTTCAGGTAAAATGGAACATATATCTATTGGTAGCAAATGCTCCATTAGAATATGACAATCATGGGTCTTCAAACCTTTTAACTTGAGGTCTTTCATACAAACCAAATTTTTAATGTTCAAAGAGTATCCTTCTGGAACTTTAAATTCGTATAGAAATTTACATAAAACAGTTTTTCCCTTTCTAGATAGAGTATGAGCGGCTGGAGGTAGATATGTGCGATTTCCTTTCTTTACTGGAGCCAATTCATTTCTTATTCCCATATCGACCAAGTCCAATTTTGCGTTGATGCCATCTTTAGACTTTCCTGGAACATTGAGTAACGTATCAATAACACTATCAAATACATTTTTTTCAATATGCATCACATCGAGGAAATGTCTTATATACAATGACTTCCAATATGGCAATTCAAAGAAAATTGACTTTTTCTTCCACCCAGTTTTGACCAGCTCTCCCGCAAAAGGTTTGCCAAATTTATTAGTCAAACCTTGAACTTTTTCAAGTATTTGATATCCATTCGGTGCTAAAGGAGCTTTACCTTCCTCTGATTTTCCATTAAATGCATTTCTCCACCCACGATACTGATGACTATAAGGTAAAAATCTACGATGTCCAAGAAACACATTCTTCTTACAATGTTTCAACCGCATCCAATTTGTACTCTCTTCACATATAGGATATGCACACTGACCTTTAATGCTATATCCTGATAAATTACCATATGCTGGAAAATCATTAATTATGTCGAACAACATAGCCCTCAAATTGAAACATGCTTTCTTATACCCATCATAAACTTCCACACCTGTCTCCCACATACGTTTTAAATCATCGATTAGAGGAGTCAAGTATATGTCGATATCATTCCCCAGTTGTTTGGGTCCAGAAATTAACAGAGACAACATCATAAACTTACGCTTCATACATAACCATGGAGGTAGGTTATATATTACAAAAATCATAGGCCACGTGCTGTGTGAGATGCTTTGAAGACCATGTGGATTCATTCCATCAGTAGAAAGTGCAAGTCTTAGATTTCTTGACTCTATCCCGAATTCAGGATACTCGTGATCAATTTTTGCCCATTGTGGGGAATCTGCAGGGTGTTGAAACATTCCATCTCTAATTCTTTCATCTACATGTCATGTCAAGTGTTTTGAATCTTCTTCACTGTGATACATGCGCCTAAATCTTGGTATTATAGGAAAATACCACACGACTTTTGTTGGAGTAGATTCTTTCTTCTTATATCGAGAGACATTGCATTTCAGACACGCCTTAAGTAGTTCATATTCATTTCGAAATAAAATGCAATTGTTAGGACACGCATGAATCCTTTCGTAACTCATGCCAATAGCACACAAAATCCGTTTAGCCTCGTAGGTTCGACTGGGAAGTTCATTATCATCTGGCAACATATCTTTTATGAGTGTTAATAATTCTGTAAAGCTTTTATCAGACCATCCATTACTCGCTTTTAAATTGTACAACTTTAATATCGTCGACAGTCTTGTGAGTTTAGTACAACCACTATATAATTCTTTCTCTGCATCACTCAACAAACTTTCAAACATTTTAGGACAATCTCGTAGATCTTCTTTAGTTGCTTTTGCGATCTCATCAACTCGGTCCAACTCATATGTATCTGTATCGAAGTCAGTTGAAGCATATGTCAAACTATTCTCAAAATTAATGTTTCCTCTTTTAATTCATCTTCTCTAACATGTTTTCCAAAACAACATTTTAAACAATGACAAACTACTCTATTTGGATCTTTTGCATTCTTCACTGCAAACTCAACAAACTCCTTCACTCCAATTTCATACTCTTTTGACAATCGATTGGCTGACATCCATTTCCTATCCATATTATACCACCTATATAAATGCAGTTACAATTTCAAAACATATCAATAAGTTTCAAAAAGAAACCAATATCAACTAACAATTTCAAAACAGAACAGATCATGTGGTATGAGTTTTTGACAATTTCAAAACATAACAGATCATGTGGTATATATGTGTAAAAGAGATTTAATATATATATATAACAATTTTTAGTTTTCAATTATTAAAAAACTAAAGATTTTTTGACAAAAACAAATTAAAAAATACCTGAGACAACGTAGATGGCCGCACAGTACGTAGAGGATATTAGGGTTCCCAAAGTATATAATTATTTGAAAGATGTAGAGGATATGAGGGTTTCCAACGTATATAATTATTTGAAAGATGTATTTTACAGCGCTTGTGAAAAAAGCGCTGTAATAGGTAGTTAAATTCAATGAAAGCGCATGTATTTTACAGCGCTTGTGAAAAAAGCGTTGTATTAGGTAGTTAAATTTATTGCAAGCGCATGTATTTTACAGCACTTGTTGAAAAAGCGCTGTAATAGGTAGTTCAATTATTTGAAAGCGCATGTATTTTACAGCGCTTGTGAAAAAAGCGCTGTAAAATAATACGCGAAAGCGCTTCATTTTACAGCACTTTTTTGACAAGCGCTGTAAAAGCCTTATAACGTTATGCGCAAACGTTATATGACCTACAACAACGCTTTTTTTACAGCGCTTGTCATCAAAAGCGCTGTAAAAGGCTCTGTTATTTTTAAAATATATTTACAACAGCGCTTGTGTTTAGCAAGCACTGTAAAAGGGGCGCTGTTAAATATCATTTTTGGCGTAGTGGTCTGAGGTAGTTAGGTTGTTTGGGAAGACTGACATGAAGGGTCAGGTGCATTGTAATTTAAGATATTTGAATTAATGGATTAAAGCCTTCTAAATGAAGAGACTAGATGTAGCCAAATTTATGGTGAACTAAGATAAATCTATGTGTAAAATTATTTATGATTTCACTGTTTGCTCTCTATGAATCTGATTGCTTATACTCCAATTAAATCACCAAAAATGAACTAGTTTTTTTATTTATTTATAAATTATCAAAAAGTTATCAACTTTGTCAAATCCAATTCAACCCCCTTCTCGTGTTTGCACCTTCAACGACTTTCGAAGCTAGTATAAGACCATATACTACATGAAAACACACACACACACATATAAGACCTTGAACTACATAACTTACTATTAATTTAGTCCCTCAATATTTTCATTAACTAGCAATTTAGTCCTTTAAATTTATCACTTTCCTTCAATTTAACCCTTTAACAACATAACTAAAACATTAAAAAAAAAATTAAATTGGGGAGTCTGAGGATCTCCCCTTAAAGTGTAAGTAATAAGCTAAGGGGAGTCTATATGAGAGCGGAAGCAGCAACAGACCAAATGTCAAAGATTCCTAAGAGACATTGACACTACATTCTCATCAAAAATCTTCAGGCATTAAGTATATGGGTCTCCTCCTTTATAAATCCAATATTTACAATTTTTTGTTGATGTGGGACTTAACCATTCACACTTGAACCCAACACTTTCTCCAATGCCCTGAAAACCTTATAGTCCTTAGTAAGGGTGGGAAAAGTTCAGCTCTTAATTTGAACTATTTCAAAATTGAACTGAAACGCATTTCAATTTTAAAAAATTAAACCGAACCAGTTTTCAATTCAAAAAATTGAATCAATCAATTTTATAAATTGGTGAACCGATTTATTACTCTAAATCGAACCAAACTAGTTTTAACTTAGTTTTTTTGTTCCTATAGACCAAATTTTACATAATTACCCTTAATTGCTTTTAAAAATCCAAATTCGGTTCTAGTTTTTTCGAAATAAAAACTGGTTCAGTTCTAATTTTTAAATATCGGTTCGGTTAATAAATTGTTTTTGAAAAAACAGTTTGGTTCTCAATTTTTATAAACCCCTTCAGTTCAAAAACAGTTCAAATCAATTCTTTTCTAAATTTGGTTCAATTTTGATTGTTTTGAACACCCATACTCCTCCATTAACACCCCAAACTCATGTTTCAGGAAATCGTGAATGTCAACTTGAGTAGTAGTTGGTTGTATTCTAAATTTTTTCTCCAATATCTTCACCACCCATTTCCTATTATCTTCCTTGTTTTTTAAATTATATGTTGCGATTGTGTTAAGTTACAAACGTCTTAATATGAAAACTCTTTTTCTACATAATATTTACCTAAGGGCATTCTTTTTCTTTACATTGGGCTCTTCCTTAATTCTTTTTCTTTTTCTACATAATATTGATCTTCACACTACTTGGGGAATAGCTTATTAGTATAACTTTATCAAGCTCAACCATCGCCTCTTGAGTCATCTAAACTATCATACTTTGCTCAGACTGTTATTTCACTTAATTTGTAAGGTATTTATCGTTGATCGGTTGATCCATATGAAATTTGATATTTGAATTTATATTATGAAGACTTGACTTTGTTATGAATTTTAATGTATTTCTCATAGATATTGATTATTTGTTATAGATTTTTACTTTAAAAGGTATAAAATTCATTAAATATTTCATATATTTTATTATTGTTTTATTATTTATTTATTGAACAGTTCATTGAAAAGTTCGACCGTAGTTCAACATGTTGAACCAATTGAATCATGATTCAAAGGTCTTGTTGTTCGATCAAGTCTCATTGTTCGACCTCCATTCCGATTTTTAAAACATTAATTAGTATGACTTAAAAAATTTCATGATTGGAACAAGAATAAATACGAGTGTATGTGTGATATCAAAAGGGTAAACCACCATTTTGGTCTTGAATGGACATGGCGTTATCATTTTAGTCTATGACTTAACTAAAAATTCAAATTAGATCATGACTCATCTAAACATGTGTCAATATAATCTTTAACGTTAAATTGATTGCGAATTTTGTTTACTTGTTGACATGGACGATTACATAACATCTAATGTGTCACTCTATCTCTTCCAAGTGTATTAGACTAGACAAGGATCAAATTGATATTTGATTGAAAATGATTTTTAAAAAAACTCTTGATCTTCTCTAAACCTAAATTTTTCCTCAATTTCTTTTTCATCTCCTTTCTCTAATTTTTCTTCATTCTCTTCCTCCAATTATTCTATTACATGTATTTGAGTGCTTCATTATTTACTAGTTTCTCCAACCTTGTTTCCTTCAACGCTTCCAAATTGTAGCCAATCCAAAGAAACACTATCTCTTTTCTCTCCTCTTTTGATCTTTCAATTAAATATCCTACTTTATCAATTTGTAATATTCATATGAGATGGAAAAGAGAAAGAAAGAAAAAAAAAGGCATGAGTCTCAAATGCAGAGAGGAATGAAGCTATAATTGAAAATTTAAAATATTAGAAATCATACTACCCACTTCAATCTTGAAAATATTTATTTTTTTTGGGTACGATAAATTTTTGAATTCCTTTTGCAATTAATTTTTTGTTTGGTAAAAAAAACCAACATAATGAATACTTTTGTTGTTAAGGGGGATAAGATGGTTCAGTGGCAGAAAAGATCAGGCAATGCCATTTTCGGGGATTGAAATATATTTTTAGGGCTTTTTTTCTTTTTTTAGATAAAAGAGTTTCTTTTGACACCATTTTGAATTTATTAATATTTTGATCTATGTCTAATTAGTTATACATGTGCATAGAGAAGGACATATTATACAACGCGCATAGATTTATACGTCATTCAGTTAACATAGGTACTTAAAAGTTAATATTATAGACTAAAGTGACGTACGTTTAAATAAATTAAAAATTTAATTTAAGTTTTTTCTAAGTCAAACACAAAAATCTCATTATCTTATTCATTCAGAATTAAAATGATGGTTTATCAAATATAAAACAAAATTCCATAATACATTATTTAGAAGATTCACATGAGAAAAAAAAAATCAGTAGAAGAACAGTGAAAAAACGACATAAAAAATTTGTTGAGAGGCGGCACCAATTTTTATTTTTCTTCTTTAATCTAAGGTGCATTGCATTTTACTTAATTATAGCTAAATTCTCTTAATAAATTATTGATGAATCGTATAATTCTCTTAATAAATTATTGATGAATCGTACAACCAAGATATCACAGGCAGAGGTATGTGTTTAGTTGCAGGGGCTCCTACCCCTACTCACTCTACCTAAATATTTTTGCACCTATATATACATAATAGTGTGATACATATAATAATATATATTAATTTTTTGTTTCAGATTCGTTCGAATAAAAAGGCTAATTTATCAGTTTAAATTCCACTAACACAATTGAACTTGATAGAATAGTTTTAGAACACTAGGCAAATTCTTTTTGGGGGTAAATATAGTGTTTTCTAAATGTGTGGGGGTTTATTTATAATTGTGTTTAATTTTATAAAATATATTTAAATATATCTTTTTTTATTCATGTTAGTTTTATACTCTGTTTTTAGTTAATTAGTTAGTTAATTAATTTATATTCTTTCATTGTAAAATTTATTTATTTATATATATTTATATATTTCTTATAGAGAAGTCCCTCTTAGCTTTAATTGTATTTTCTTTTTAATTTATGATTTGATTTGGGATCTTATTATGTACTTTTGCCTATTTAAAGAGTATATGGTGATGCAGTAGTGTCCAATTTTTTTATAACTGTGTTTTGTGGAATTAATGGTATTGAATATTAGTGTCAACCAAGCTATGTCGGTAGAAGATGTATAATTAATTGGCTTAAAAATGGGCTTTCTATCTTTATGTTTGGTTACTAATATCCATGCATGTTTTTTCTTCAAACTATACATTTGTATTGATCTTTAGTAGCTAAAAATATGGAACATACAACAGTCAAATTATTAAGTTCCATTGATTTTTTACCATTCTTATATTTTCACAATCTTCGGAAACTCTATCTGGACTTTAAAAAAATAATTGACAGATTCACATTTAAATATTTTTTATTCGTTTAACCTTATTTCGGTTATAGAAAATCTGACTAATCCAAAATTCATAATTTTTCATTTTCGACTAACAATTTATTTGGTGTAATGAAAATCTTTTAGTTCCACCAATAAGATAATTCTTTTAAATTCATTCTCTCCTTGATCTTTGACGTGTGAAGATTCTCAAGGAAACTTTCAAATAGTATAACTTGTGAAGATTCTCCAGGAGTCTATTTTTTCCTCTTCATTCTTCAATTTTCTTTTACATTTCATAACTACTTCGCAATTCCTTTATTTCAATGAATGTATTCTGCAATTTCTTTTTAATTTTAATATTTATAATATTATCTACCACATAAAAAATAAAAATAAGTTTAATTATAATTTTTATCTCTATTACTTTATTAATTCAAGAAATTGATCTCTGTTTTAAAATTAATGTGCATCATTTATTCTAAATTTTTAATTAAAAAATAATGATGTAACGTGTTTTAAATA
>JBBPBT010000152.1:12791574-12844149 GCA_037974875.1 Cicer bijugum | reverse complement strand
ATTAGCTTAGGTGTTGGAACATCGAATTATAGAGGTCTAGAAATGATCTCAGTGATTAAAACAAGTTAATCAAGTCACTTGAGGTTGTTTATAATAATTTGCTTAGATGTTGGAATAAATGATTTTACACTAGTTATCTAATTGATTATATATAAGTCGATATAATTTTTGATATAATTTATGTTCTTAATTATTAATATTATTTAATTTATTTTTAATTTATTTTTCATCATTTTTCTTTTATTAATGATTTAAATTAGAATCGTAATTAAAATATTTAAAATAAGTTATTTAAACCAATTTTTTAGTTGAAAATTTTATTTTAAAATTTATTTTTTAAAAAAATGATAATAAAAAGATAAAAATAATATACAAATCAATTTTTAAAAAAACAAGCAGTAAGAAATGATAATAATACAAATATATAAATTAAAAATAGGTTTTTTTTTAAATTATTTTTTAAAGTAGAAACACTACATCAATTTCAAAATATGTAGCACACAATTATTATTGGTGATTCGTATAATTTTTTTACATAAACATAACTTTTTATAATACGTGTGAAAATGAAGCATACAAATATAGAAACTTTTAGATCAACGATTTCATACTATTGGCTCCATATTTTGGACATGTTGGTTGGGGTCATAATAATGACTAGGGTCAAGATGATGTGAAGTTTTCCAAGTAATGTTTTGAAATGTCGACATCCTTTTTCACATACACAAATTGGATGCTCAATGCCGACATATTAAATGGTCACAGTGATTTCTAACTCAAAATATACAAAATTAATTCAATTGGTTGTTGGAAAAATCGATTAGAAAAGGAAAGCATTTTAAATCGGTTGGTCTAGAAACCTATTTGAAAAAGGTACTTCATAAAATAATAGATGTCTAGAAAGCAAATTTTGAAATGATTAGTACTAAAAAGTCCCTTTTTTGACTAAAAAAAGTGTTGAGATGATTCTAGAATTACCTAAAAAGTGTACTTACTCGCTACTAAAACATATTTAAAAACTGAATTTAGATACTGCTAAAAAGTTTTACAAACTATTCAACAAATAATTTTTTTTTTCAAACTAGCTAGTGCAATAAAAAAAGAGGAGTGCCTGGAAAATTTGGTAGCACAGAGTGACAAGTCGTGGCCAAGCTTTTCAACAATAAAATAATTCAATTAAATTAATACTTTAAAGAATTAAAAATCACTGACGTATATTCATATAGTCTCTTGATTCTTTAAGAAAAAAAAATCTATATTGAGAATATAATAAAAAAAAAAACGAAATAAAACATGGAATGGAATCAATATAAGAAAAATGAATATCCACATCCACATATTATTGTTGTAAATTTTTTTTGTACATATTAAAATATTTAGAAGTGATAGAGATATACATAGAAAATGCTAATAAATATGTTAAAGCATTTTAAAAAAATAAAAATTGAAAATATTATTTTAGAAGGTATGTATTTAATTATATATATATATATATATATATATATATATATATTATAGTCTTGCATGTGGTGACGTGGGTGGTGCAAGAACGTGCGCTGCAGTTTCGGCTAAAAACATGGGTGTATGATGTACAGGAATAAAGGCTGAACAAAATCAAACTATAAAAATATGAATCAGAAAATTCAGATTAAAAAATTGTTAAAATTTTTGTTTGCATTATCTAATTTTTACCCTAAAATAAAAAATAATTTTTTTTCTGCATTTAATCGAATTTATCGTATTTATTATAAGTTTAACCTGTTGGAAAACTATGACTTCTTTTTGATTAATAACAAGAGAATTAAGATCAACTCTAACTAGTTAGACATAATTCCCAATTCAATTATGCACCAATCATACAATTTACACACACAGCGGAAATTTAAAATCACATACAAGATTTATTCGAGGAGCATGCAAAACAAGCAATTAAAAAATGCTGAAAATTAAAGAGAAGGGATAGAAAATATTGCACCAAGATTTATCCTAGTTCAGCCGTTGATCCAACGGCCTACATCCAGCCTGTAATCATAATCATGATTCCAACCTTTTTCACTATAGAATGAATTCGAGTACTTTTACAGATTTTCCAGTCTTCTACACGACCTATCAATCTAACTCCCTTCACTTCTATCTTGTCACCCCTTTGATCCTTGTAGTTTATCCCCAAACTCACACAAGATCAAAGTAGACTTCCTCTTGATGATCCCACACCAACAAGGATAGCCACCAGTTTCTAAACTGGAGTTGTTACAGCTTCAATTACAGAGAATTGTCTTTGTCACGAACAAAGAAGAATAGTATCAAGAAATGTGTTCAATCACTCTAGCACCACACAAAAGATTTGATATGCCAATGAATATTTTTGTGTGTTAGAAAAACTTTTCTTTCAAAATGTTTTCAGAGATATGCAAGATTGAGAGCAAGAGGTTCTGAAGTTGTGAAAAGTTTTTATGCAAGAGTTCTTTTTCGTTTTTGGATGTTATTAGTAGTTCTTGGGTTATGCTGAAAAAAATATTTGAGGCACCATATATATATTCAAGACAAACACCAGGACAATCGATTGCCCAATCAAATTTGTAAGGATACAATCGATTGCTGCATCGAGTGTCGTATGTTTTGTGTTTCTGGAATCTTGAATTATATAGGCTTCACTTGATTGGTCAATCGATTGATCAAGTTACTGAATCAGACCTGATGCTATGAAAACCTTTCAATCGAGTGAGCAATCGAGTTGGCCAAAACTGGGTGCTCACTGTGATATGAAATGTTGCATCAATCGATTGGTCAATCGATTGTCGTGATCAGATGATTCAGACCTGATGTCATAATTTCCTTTCAATCGAGTGAGCAATCGAGTTGTTCAAAATTGGGTGCTCACTGTGATATGAAATATTGCATCAATCGATTGATCAATCGAGTATCGTGGTCAAAATGACTCAGATACTGCAGACAATCAAGTTGCCAATCGAGTGAACAATCGAGTGGTCAATCGAGTGGGCACATACTGAGTGCTCTCTGTAACTTGAATTTGAGCATCAATCGAGTTGTCAGTCTATTGAGCAATCGACTGGACAATCGACTGATCTTGTTACAGACCTCAGTTGTTTAAGACAGTTTATGTGCCATTCGATTGATAACCCATTCAATCGATTGTTCAATCGAGTGTTTACAGTTATAAGTTTCATAACACATGAATGAATGACAAAAACTCATTGGCATGTCTTGTGTGAGACTCTAGTGATTGTTTACTTAACTTGATACCTAGACACTTAATACAACTATACATAAACTGCATCTTCCTCAAGTGCATCCTCCAACTATGGTTGATTCCTTGAGTTGCAAACTATTGTTCCAAGTGTTGTAGTGTCTTCATGTATGCCTGAAATGTTTCTTGATTCAAAACATTAGATCAAGCAACTATTTAATGTGCACTTGTATGTTTGGTACATAAATCAAAAACTAGATCAGGGAAGCTTATTGCTTACAATCTCCCCCTTTTTGATTTAATGACAAACATACAATTAATATTGAGATTATAAACATCTCCCCCTGAGTTTTGGAATGCATGATGCAAACAATTTAGTGCATGACCAGGGAGTGAAACAAATTTGTGTAGCATGTATTAGATTCAGATGAAAATAAAGCACCAGAGCTTAGTATGTATCAGATCATGAATGTGCATTAATCAGGACATGTGTAATGCAATATCAGCAATAATGCAGCAACAATGCAGCAGTACAATATCAGCATTTTGCACAAAATCAATATTAGATTATCAGAGTTATACCATCAGTATTACATCAGAATGTTAATCCAGCATATACATCATCAGATACAAACAGCACAGAATCAAATACAACGAATCAAATACAACTTAATCTCAGATATTATAATCTCATATTAATCAAAATAATCTCCCCCTTTCTGTCATTAATACAAAAAGACATACGACAAAAAATACAAGAGGAAATTAATGGGCAACACATGTAAGAACAAGCAAGCAACCAGAAACAATCAAACAACATCAAAATAAACCTAGACCACTAAAACCTTAGGCTTGATCCTCATTATCACCAGCAGGAGGAGGAGAGACCGCTGTATTACCCTCAACAGGTGTCTTCTCCCCATGAGAATCAGAACCAATTTCAATGTTCTGGTTCGGTTCAGCAGTTGATTGTCTCCCAATCTCTGCAATGTCTTCGAAAGACATCTTGAGACCCAAGTGCTCCTAGATGTCTGAAACATCCTTTTGAACTGATTCCAAGGCTGTTTGAAGCTTTAGAAGAGAAGCTTCCACCCTCTCATTGTGTTCAGTCTGATGTTTCAAAATCTCCATCAGCTTTGCCATGATCTCACAAGATCCTTCAACTGATGTAGGTGCTTGGGCACTTGACTGGGCTTGATCAACACTTGGTTGTGCATGATCAGCAGTTGTTGGAGTCCTTGTCCAAACATTGTTGATCCTTCTTATCTGCAATTGGTTGACAATAGCTTCACCAAATGTATGAGTGGTTGTGAGTGATTCTTCATTGGCTAGAGACACCTTGAAATGCCTCAGAATCCTCATAACCAATTTGGGGTAGGGCAGGATGTGTTTCCCTTGTGCTGATTCATGCATGTTCAGCAGCACAATCCAAGCCCAACTCATTTTCAGTTCCTTGTACAGTCCCCATAGCAAGACAACGTCTAGCCGCTGTACAACTGCATGATTTTCGGCTCTAGGTACTAACATTCGTGTTAGCACATACATGAGCAGCCTGTGCTCAACCTTCATTTGACCAGCTTGAATGGTTCCTTTTTCAACAAATCCTTCCATCATCAACTCTAGTAAGGCAGCATGTTTGTTGATGGAGTTTTCCCAACCTTCATCTTCAGGAGCGTCCTGTGCTCGGCCATCGATAGTGTATCCACAAAACGGAAAACCAGTTAACTTTGAAAAATCTTCAAAGGTCATTGCCATTCTTTTGCCTTTCACTTCAGCAGCGAAACCAGTCTTGGTGAGGATGAAAGTGGAATAGAAGGCTCTTACCAGTTTTGGATAGACATCCAAAGAACAGGTAAGGAGGTTTTCCAAACCATGGAACCTTAAATGGTTTTGAAAGGAAAAACCATTTTGATCAAAATAAGGAAAATCCAGAGTTCTAGCATCTTGGATTTTTCTTTTGGCAAATGAATCTGGGACAGTCTTGCCTTCAGTAGTCTTCTCTTGTGAAGGCTTAGCCTTTTTAGGTGGAGATGAAGGCTTCTTCTTCTTCTTCTTCTTTAGCTCTTTCATTGCGTCTCCCAGCAGTTTTTCAGACAGAGGAACTTTCCTCTTCTTGCTAACTTCAGGAGTAGTGGCAATACCTTTGTCTTTGTCCTTCGCTTGTACCTTATGAGTAGGGATTGAAACCCTTTTTGCTGGAGGTGAAGGAGGTGGAGGAGGTGATGGTGAGGGAGTTCTTCCACTAGAGGTAGAAGAAAAGGAAGATGAGCTGGATGGTTGAACATTTCTGGAAGAAGGGCCAGCAGAGGTAACAATTGGTTTCCTACCAGTTCGTTTAACTCTAGCCATTGAGTAATGTGAATTTGAGGTTGATTGGACGAAGAACAGATCACAGTTTGATGAAGAAGATGATAGCAGAATGCAGTATTGGATTGAGAAATCGAGTAGTGAAGTTCAGATTTATATAGTACTGTTGAAATTCGATTGCCCAATCGACTGTCTGCATTTCTGGGTTAAAAATATGACCGTTACACTCATCCAACGGCTATAATTTTCTCAACGGATACCTGTCAATCGATTACCCAATCGATGCTCGGGTTTTGATTTCCAAATGTCCTCTGACTTGTGGTTCACTTATTCCAAACAGTCGCGTGTTCAATCGAGTTTTAACCAACTTTTAGTGCATCACTCGATTACCCAATCGAATATCGAAACAAAAATTCAGAAAAACTGGTTCCAGATACATGAACACTCGATTTGCCATCCGATTGACATGATGAGAACTTCAACAGACAAGCTTCTGAGAAACTAGCAATCGAATGCCCATTCGATTGAAGCAAACATAAAATAAAACAGACATAAACAAAATAAAACTGAGACCCATCCATTCGATGTTGCAATCGAATATCGAATTTCCAGATTGACAAAATGAGGCAATTTTCATTCATCAGTCGATTTCACAATCGACTATTGAGTAAATTAATGCCAATTTGGCCACAAGACACTCGATTGTGCAGTCGAATTGGGTATAAGGATCAGATTTCATTGGGATCAATGATGCCCAGTTTCATTCTTATAAAGAAGAAATTGTCCTTAGGCAAGGCCTTGGTGAAAATGTCAGCCAACTGCTCAGTTGTATTGACATATTCCAACTTAATCTTGCCCTGTTGATATTGATCTCGAATGAAGTGATGCCTTATTTCAATGTGCTTGGTCCTAGAATGCATGACAGGATTCTTAGTAATGTTAATAGACTAGTATTATCACACAAAATAGGCACAGTCCCTAGGTCCACCCCAAAATCAGATAGGTGTTGCTGCATCCAAAGAATTTGAGCGCAACAACTACCAGCAGCAACATACTCAGCTTCAGCAGTTGAGAGTGCTACACTGTTTTGTTTCTTGCTATGCCAAGAAACAAGAGAGTTACCTAGAAGTTGGCAAGTACCTGAGGTACTTTTCCTGTCTAATTTGCATCCAGCAAAGTCAGAATCAGAGTAACCAACTAGAGTGCAAGTGGATCCCTTAGGATACCATAAACCAAGATCTTTGGTTCCCAAGAGATATCTGAAGATTCTCTTGATAGCATTGAGGTGAGATTCCTTAGGATTGGCCTGGTACCTAGCACACATACACACACTAAACATGATGTCCGGTCTGCTAGCGGTTAGGTAGAGAAGAGATCCTATTAGGCTTCTAAACACAGTCACATCTACAGCTTTACCCGATTCATCCTTATCTAAGTAGCAGGATTGACTCATAGGCGTGTCAATGGATTTAAATTTTTCAAAATTAAATTTCTTTAAAAGATCACAGCAATATTTTGATTGACTAAGGAAAATTCCATTTTTGCTTTGTTTGATTTGAAATCCCAGGAAGTAAGTCAATTCTTCCATCATGGACATTTCAAATCTGCCTTTCATAGTATTTTCAAAATCTTTACAAAGCTTATCATTTGTTGATCCAAATATTATGTCATCAACATAAATTTGTACCAACAAAATGTCTTTTCCTTGTCTTTTGATAAAAAGTGTTTTATCTACATTTCCCCTTGAAAAAATTTCTTGTAAAAGGAAATTGCTCAGCTTATCATACCAAGCTCTTGGAGCTTGTTTCAAGCCATAGAAGGCTTTTGTAAGTTTAAACACATGATTTGGATGCTTAGGATCTTCAAAACTAGGAGTTTGACTTACAAAGACTTCCTCCTTAATGTCTCCATTTAAAAAAGCACTTTTAACATCCATTTGAAATAATTTGAAATCCATTACACAAGCATATGCCAATAAAATCCTGATAGCTTCTAGTATGGCTACTGGGGCATAAGTCTCATCATAGTCTATACCTTCTTCTTGGTTGTAACCTTTGGCCACTAACCTAGCCTTGTTCTTGGTAATCACACCATTCTCATCCATTTTGTTTATGAAAACCCACCTAGTTCCTATGACATGTTTACCCTCTGGTCTAGGAACAAGAGTCCACACTTGGTTTCTCTCAAACTGATTTAGCTCTTCTTGCATGGCTACTATCCAGTCAGGGTCCATAAGAGCTTCCTTAATGTTTTTGGCTTCTACTTGTGAAACAAAAGCTGTAAGGTTGCAAAACTCTCTAAGGGATTTTCTGGTTGAAACACCTTTTGAAATCTCTCCAATAATGTTATCTATGGGATGGTTTTTGGCAAACTTCCACTCTTTGGGTAGGTCAACTTCCCTAATAGGTTCCACACAGTCAAGGTTGGTTGGAGGTTCAGGCTCACTGGTTTCTATGGATTCAGAATCTACAACATCATCCAACGACTTATCAACTATAGAAAGAGTGCTGTTCAAGTTTTCATCAAATTTGACATGTACAGACTCCTCTATAGTTTTGGTCCTTTTATTGTAGATTCTATAGGCCTTACTAACTTGGGAATACCCTAGAAAGATACCCTCATCTGCCTTAGGATCAAATTTACCTAAAGGTCCCTTGCCATTGTTTAACACAAAGCACTTACACCCAAAAATCCTAAAGTAGGAGATGTTAGGCTTTCTCCCTTTGTATAACTCATAGGGAGTCTTTCTAAGAAAAGGTCTAATGAGAACCCTATTCACTACATGAGCTGCAGTGTTAATGGCATCAGCCCAAAAGTACTTGGGAAGATTAGAATCTTTGAGCATTGTCCTAGCAAGCTCTTCTAAGGATCTATTCTTCCTTTCTACTACTCCATTCTGCTGTGGAGTTCTAGGGGCTGAGAAGATATGTTTGATACCAAGATTTTCACAGAAGGTTTGAAAAGCATCATTTTGGAATTCACCTCCATGATCACTTTTTATGGATATGATTTTCGCATTATTCTCATTTTGAGTCAAAGCAGCAAATTTTTTGAAAGTTGAGAATGCCTCACTCTTGTGAGTTAGAAAATATGTCCATGTGAACCTTGTGTAATCATCTACCAAAACATAGCCATATAGGTTTCCTCCAAAACTTCTAACCTGAGATGGACCAAAGAGGTTCATATGCACCAACTCTAAAACCTTCTTGGTTTGAACCAAGTCTATAGGGGGAAAGAGGATTTGACTAGCTTACTCCTCTCGCAGGAGTCACATAGTCTGTCCTTAGAAAACTTCCTTTTTGGGAGACCTAGGACTAGCTGCTTGCTGACAAGCCTGTTCAAGTGGTCCATATGAATATGAGCCACTCGTTTGTGCCATAGCCAGCTCTCATTAGCACTAGACAACAAGCAACAAAAATCATTTGCAGGTAACGAATCAAAATCTATCATGTAAATATTATTAATTCTTTTACCTGTCAGTTTCATACCTTCAACTTCCTTATGCTCAAGCGTGCAGGATATGGAAGTAAAATTTACCTTAAACCCTTTGTCACACAGCTGACTAATGCTTAGTAAGTTGTGTTTCAGGCCTTCAACAAATAAAACATCATTGATAATAGCAGTTGAGTTATTTCCTATATCTCCAATGCCAAGGATCTTTCCTTTATTGTTGTCTCCGTATTTGACAAAGCCACCACTTTTAAGTTCAGAGACATGAATTTGGACTTGTCTCCAGTCATATGCCTGAAGCATCCACTATCTAGATACCAAGACTGATTTCTGGATGCCAAGCATATCTGCATAAAATAATCAGGTTTTGGATTTAGGTACCCAATTCAAATTGGATCCTGGGGGGTTAGTTTCAAATGATGATTCCTTAACTTTCCAGATTTGTTTCCATCCTCTGTTGGCACGTTTTTTCAGTTTGCAATTGAACACTTTATGTCCTTTTTTGCAGCAAAAGTGACATGCAACAGCAGGGGATGGCTTTTGATTTGGTCTAGTAAAGTTATCATACATTTGTTTAGATTGAACAAATTTCTGATGCCTTTTCATATGCATGTTTTGTTTATAACCAAGTCCAGTTTTAACATCTAGATTTCTCTGATTTCTAAGAAGTCTTTCTAAATTGTTTTTACCACTGTTGAACTTAGCTACATCACATTTCAGTTCATGAGTTTCTCTTTTCAGTTTTTCATTTATATCTATAAGAGACTCAAGTTTCAAATTAACTTCATCAAATTGCATGCATTTTTCTTCTAGCTGTTTCTTAGTACTAATCAGTTGTTTAAGTACACTAACATGTTCAGAATGCAGTTCATTAAAGGCATCATGAAGTTCATCATAAGATGGATTAGATGTAGTACTTACCTCACTGTCAGATTCTGAATCAGTATTAGCCATGAGACACAAGTTAGCTTCTTCATTTTCTGATTCTTCAGATGAATCTTCATCATTGTCATTCCAGGCAATGTATGCTTTCCTGTTTGAAGGTTGCTGATCTTTGCCCTTAGTCTTAGTAGGCTTGTTTCTGTTTTGCAGCTTGTAACACTCAGATCTGATGTGGCCTGTTTTCCCACATTCATAGCAAGTTATAACTTTGCTATCACTGGTATCACTCTTGTTGGAGCCTTTTGTTTTGGAATTCTGTGGTTTCCTTGACTGGCCTCATTTCTTTTTCAGAAACTTCTTAAATTTTCTGACCAACATACCTATCTCAGGTTCTTCACTTCATTCACTTTCTGAGCTTTCTGAATCTTGTTCAGTTTTTGCTTTTTGAGTTTGAGCTTTCAGTGCAATTCCTTTGCTTTTTCTGTTTGATTGCTCTGTCTCATTTAATCTATGTAGTTCCATCTCATGTTCACGAAGCTTTTCGAACAGTGTTGCTATAGTCATGTTGGCAAGATCTTTAGACTCAGCAATGGCAGTTATTTTGGGTTGCCATTCTCTTGACAAACACCTCATGACTTTTCCTATCTGCTGTTCATTATCCACAATTTTTCCCAAGGCATGTAGATTGTTGATAATGTGGGTGAATCTGGTTTGTAGATCATTTATAGATTCATCTTTCTTCATGCAGAAAAGTTCATACTCGTGCATAAGTGTATTTGTTCTTGCCCGTTTGACATCTGTAGTACCTTCATGTGTTTCTTGCAAAGTGTCCCACATTTCCTTTGCAGTCTTGCAGTTTGACACTCTGAAGAATTCTTCTGCACTTAAGGCTGATGTTATGATATTCTTTGCTTTAGCATTGTAACCAACTTTCTTTTTGTCGTCATCAGACCAGTCAGCTCTTGGTTTGATGATACATGATGATCCATCAATACCTGCAATTTTAGGAATGTAAGGACCATTTTCCACTGCATCTAAAATGTCCAGCCCACATGCTTCCAGAAAGATAAGCATTCTTTCTTTCCAGTACATGTATGTTGTACCATTAAAGGCAGGGGGTCTGGTTAGAGATGCTCCTTCTCCTAGGAAATCCAAAGAAGTCATTTTCTTTTATGAGTTTTTCTCTAAAAAAGTTAGGCTCTTGATGCCAATTGTTGGAAAACTATGACTTCTTTTTGATTAATAACAAGAGAATTAAGATCAACTCCAACTAGTTAGACATAATTCCCAATTCAATTATGCACCAATCATACAATTTACACACACAGCGGAAACTTAAAATCACATACAAGATTTATTCAAGGAGCATGCAAAACAAGCAATTAAACAATGCAGAAAATTAAAGACAAGGGATAGGAAAGATTGCACCAAGATTTATTCTGGTTCAGCCGTTGATCCAACGGCCTACATCCAGTCCTGTAATCATAATCATGATTCCAGCCTTTTTCACTATAGAATGAATTCGAGTACTTTTACAGATTTTCCAGTCTTCTACACGACCTATCAATCTAACTCCCTTCACTTCTATCTTGTCACCCCTTTGATCCTTGTAGTTTATCCCCAAACTCACACAAGATCAAAGTAGACTTCCTCTTGATGATCCCACACCAACAAGGATAGCCACCAGTTTCTAAACTGGATTTGTTACAGCTTCAATTACAGAGAATTGTCTTTGTCACGAACAAAGAAGAATAGTATCAAGAAATGTGTTCAATCACTCTAGCACCACACAAAAGATTTGATATGCCAATGAATATTTTTGTGTGTTAGAAAAACTTTTCTTTCAAAATGTTTTCAGAGATATGCAAGATTGAGAGCAAGAGGTTCTGAAGTTGTGAAAAGTTTTTATGCAAGAGTTCTTTTTCGTTTTTGGATGTTATTAGTAGTTCTTGGGTTATGCTGAAAAAAAATATTTGAGGCACCATATATATATTCAAGACAAACACCAGGACAATCGATTGCCCAATCGAATTTGTAAGGATACAATCGATTGCTGCATCGAGTGTCGTATGTTCTGTGTTTCTGGAATCTTGAATTATATAGGCTTCACTTGATTGGTCAATCGATTGATCAAGTTACTGAATCAGACCTGATGCTATGAAAACCTTTCAATCGAGTGAGCAATCGAGTTGGCCAAAACTGGGTGCTCACTGTGATATGAAATGTTGCATCAATCGATTGGTCAATCGATTGTCGTGATCAGATGATTCAGATCTGATGTCATAATTTCCTTTCAATCGAGTGAGCAATCGAGTTGTTCAAAATTGGGTGCTCACTGTGATATGAAATATTGCATCAATCGATTGATCAATCGAGTATCGTGGTCAAAATGACTCAGATACTGCAGACAATCAAGTTGCCAATCGAGTGAACAATCGAGTGGTCAATCGAGTGGGCACAGACTAAGTGCTCTCTGTAACTTGAATTTGAGCATCAATCGAGTTGTCAGTCTATTGAGCAATCGACTGGACAATCGACTGATCATGTTACAGACCTCAGTTGTTTAAGACAGTTTATGTGCCATTCGATTGATAACCCATTCAATCGATTGTTCAATCGAGTGTTTATAGTTATAAGTTTCATAACACATGAATGAATAACAAAAACTCATTGGCATGTCTTGTGTGAGACTCTAGTGATTGTTTACTTAACTTGATACCTAGACACTTAATACAACTATACATAAACTGCATCTTCCTCAAGTGCATCCTCCAACTATGGTTGATTCCTTGAGTTGCAAACTATTGTTCCAAGTGTTGTAGTGTCTTCATGTATGCCTGAAATGTTTCTTGATTCAAAACATTAGATCAAGCAACTATTTAATGTGCACTTGTATGTTTGGTACATAAATCAAAAACTAGATCAGGGAAGCTTATTGCTTACCTAACCAAGTAAATTTAGATTTTCTAAAATCTGAGTCTACAATCAAATCAATTCTAAAATATAGAAGTATATGAATTCACTTGTAATTTTAAAAAATTAGAAGATTTTTTCTAAACACACGTAACATTCCTCTAGAATTGTTTTTTCAAATAATCCGTCCTAACTGTCAAATATAATATTGTGTTCTCCCAAAACAATATTTAATTTATACGATTTATTTTTTTATTTATTAAAAACACGATTGATTTTAGAGAATATTCTACTGTTATTTATTATTTTAAATGAGAAACAAAATTATTCTGAGCCGTTCACGTACACTGAGAATTGACAATGACCTGACATATGTTTTCTTTTTCTATCTAACAGAAAAACTTAACTAGGATCCAGATTTGAACATATTTATGAAATTCTATATTTATTTTATTATCAGATTCTTTCTGATGAAAATAATTATATTCGAGAGATGTATCAAGATTGGTATTTGAGTTTATAAAGTTGTGATAATTTAGACACTTCCATATCTACTCTAATAATTTTATTATATGATTTTAGGAATGAATTGCAATTTTTATAAACACGTTATTGAAGCGTAGTGGAAGGTGCTTATAAGTTACTGGATATTATAAAATATTAAATAAATATTAATTCACACCGAGATGCAGGAATTGTCCATACATGACCCATTCCAATATCTAATATTAAATATCAACCATTACCTAAAACTATGACTAATTTGGACACCACTTCATCACTCTCTCTTTAAATACATCTTTGTTTTTCCATAGCTACCAAAGTAAGTAACTAACAAACCCTAAACTTCACTAGTTCATTTCCTTCAAATTTTCATCAAAATGAAGGATACTTTAGTTCTATACCCAGCTCTTGGAAAAGGACACGTTAACTCTATGGTTGAGTTAGGCAAACTCATATTAACACATAACCCTTCACTTTCCATCACTATTCTCATCCTTTCACCACCAAATACCGAACCACAATCTTTGCAAGATATTCAAACACTTGTCAAAGCTTTTGCATGTGAATCTTTTCCTTCTATTACTTTCCATCACATTCCTTCCATTTCATTTTCCTTCACACTTCCACCTCACATACTCCCTCTTGAACTATGTCGTCGTAGTAATCACCTTGTTGATCATATTCTTCAATCCATTTCAAAAAGTTCTATTCTCAAAGGTGTTATCTTAGATTTCATGAACTATAGCACAAACCAAATTACTTCAACACTTGATATACCTACTTATTATTACTACACTTCAGGAGCTTCTTCTCTTGCTGTATGTCTTCAACTTCCAACCATTCATCAAAACACCACAAAATCCATTAAAGACTTCCATGTGTATCCTAAAATCCATGGATTACCTATGATTTCTATAGAGGATGTGCCAGACGAAGTTAAGGATCGTGAGAGTCAAAGTTACAAGGTTTTCTTAGAAATTGCAAGAAGCATGAAGGAAAGTGATGGAATTATCATAAACACTTTTGATGCCATTGAAGCAAGAGTGTTAAAAGCTTTAAAAGATGGATTGTGTCTTCCTGAAGGAACAACACCTCCATTGTTTTGTATTGGACCAATGATCTCACCTCCTTGTAAGGGGGGAGATGAAAGAGGGAGTTTGTGTTTGAGTTGGCTCGACTCGCAACCGAGTCAAAGCGTCGTGCTATTGAGTTTTGGAAGCATGGGGAGATTTTCCAAGACTCAATTGAAAGAGATAGCTTTTGGATTGGAGAAAAGTGAACAAAGATTCTTGTGGATTGTTAGAAGCGAGTTGGACTCAGATGAGTTGAGTTTGGACGAGTTGTTGCCAGAAGGGTTTTTGGAGAGAACAAAGAAGAATGGGTTAGTTGTGAGAAATTGGGCCCCACAAAGAGCGATACTAAATCATAAGTCGGTGGGTGGATTTGTGACACATTGTGGATGGAATTCGTTATTAGAAGCTATTTGTGAAGGAGTGCCTATGATAGCGTGGCCTTTATATGCGGAACAAAGTTTAAACAAAGTGACTTTAGTTGATGAAATGAAAGTTGGTTTAAAAGTGAATAAGTCACAAGATGGATTAGTGAGTGGAATTGAGTTAGGAGAGAAAATTAAAGAGTTGATGGAATCAGATACCGGAAAAGAACTTAGAGAAAATATTTTGAAAATGAAAATAAGCGCTAAAGAAGCTAAACAAGGAGGTGGATCTTCTCTTGTTGATATGAAAAGGTTGGAAAATTCATGGACGGATCATGCTTCTTGGAATAGTTTATCACCAAATTCTCCTTTTCTTTTTCATTCGGAATAAAATTAAAAAGTGTACGTTTGTACCATTAATAATTTAGAAAAGTGATTAATTGTTGAGTTTTTTTTAATTAAATTTTTTGTATTGAAGTTTGTCATTTTATGTCAGAAAATGATTCTATATATCGAACTCGTATCTTTGATGAATTTGTTTCTTTTATATTAGAGTTAGAATTATTGGGTGGCAATGTGTTACAAAAATTTAAGGAGAATGGGTTAAATAAATTGTTGTTAACATTATTTAAATTTAATAATTGTAACGAATGACAAAATAGGATGTTTTTTTTTTAAATAATAGTACCAATGTTGCATGCGTATATAGAGCAACACATGATGGAGATCTCACATGAATCCTGAATTCCTGACAGAGTAAAAAAGCAACAGTAATAGAAAATGATTCTCTGCTTAGATTCTTCAATAGATACAGTCATACAGCTCTGTAATTGTTTTATTATCATACGATTAATTTCTCTATTTCCACTATTCAACTATTTTAAATAATATTAAACAATTAAGTTGAAGTCATAGCAGGCCTAAGATTTGAAGTCACATTAGTGCATAAGAAGGCCACATTATCATCATCATTGCTTCCTCTTTGTAGAAATTTGTACCCAATCTTCTATCAACTAGCTCTATTAGATTCCCTTTCTCTTTTGAGAGATGTGTCCGGTAAATAAATCGAAAGACAAGTAAAGTCTGACTAAGAAGTAAATTCACACTATCATTAATTTTACACTCTTTAGACAAATGATAAATTTGCATAGTTAAAAATGGAAGACTAAAAGGACTACTAAAATAGGTAGTTAGATAAACAAAGTACTATTATTTTTATAATCACTCTTTTACCTAATTATTTATCTAATCATGGTTAGTATGGTATGAACATAACACCAAAGTACTTATCCAATCAAGAAGATGAAATGCTTCTTCTTTTTGTCAAAGAGTGGTATTGTTCTTTTCATGTATGATTTCTAAGGCCACAATTCTAAAACTATAGACTTCTGCTTTATCGGTCAAAAAACCATGTATTGCATATTTTAGAGTCATGTTTCTACTACATAATTAAAAAAAAAAAAGTTTATCAGCTACATTAAGTTTAGAAACTAACACAATCCATGTTTTAATGCATTAATAATAGCTCAATTGTATTATACCTAGCTATAGTTTTGTTTCTTTTTAATTAATTGAATCATGCCATTCATATAAAAAAAATCATTATTTTTTTTGAAAGAAAATGCTCTAAAATAAATTAAAATATAGGAACTTACTATGTTCCAACTATTCAAGTGCTAATGTGAGTGTTCTCCTCTTCATCAAGTTTGGCCAAACCAAAATCAGATATCTTTGAACTCAGATCTTTATCATGCAACACATTAGTGGCTTTAATGTCCCTATGAACAACCTTCAACCTTGATTCTTCATGGAGATATGCTAAACCTCTAGCAATACCAACACAAATCTTGTATCTTGTTGACCAATCCAATTTTATTTGGTGCTCTTTAGGCCCTTTATTTGTGAAGGAGATAGAAATAAAAAAAAAATTATTATATATATAGTCATGGACATAAATTAAAAGAAATTAACATTGATGCATTGTTGATGTAAAACTTTTTACATTATCAATCAATCATAAATCATCTTTTAGATATGATTAAAGTCAATTATTTTTAATAATTCAACGGTAACAATTGATTGATAATGTAAAAAAACTTTAAACAGTTTGACTATATAGATAAAGAATTACCGAATAAAGCACGAGCAAGACTATTATTTTTCAGATATTCATATATTAAAATTAACTGCTATCAAAGTTCCATCTGATAAACATCCCTGCATTTTGAAGAATGCTATATATAGTTATTAAAAGTTGAAAATGATTTTTCATTAAACAATACTTAAAATTGTAATAAATGTGACAACTAAGATATAATTTGTTATATTAAGGAGTTAGCAACACACTTTCTAATACACATATTTCAACACACAATCTTCTATTGATTGAAATTCACGTGGATGCCACCAAATTATGTGGATCCCATTTAAATTTGTCGGGACCTATATGAATTTTAACTAATAAAAGAAAATGTGTTGAAAATAGTATTGCTAGCATTACCGATAAAGTACCTTATATCCTGGACCAAATCCTCCTTCTCCAATCTTATTGGCAACATCAAAGTTATTTGTTGCTCCTTTGATTTGTCTTAGGTTAAATAAACTCATTTACCTCTGTAAATTGATGCAAAATAAATATCAGATATACCTTATCCTAGAAAAAACTTCCACATCATAAGCCTACAATAACATAACACATTAACTAAAGAGATTAAAGTTATTTTATACTCTTCCATTTGCCACGTCATATCATACATTTTTTAAATAAAAATTTAAAAAAGGTGGATATGCAGTTGTTTGATGTATTGGCAAGTTGTGATTGACTGTCATACAAGAACTTTTCACTGACAGGACATATCATGTAAACTCTTAATAAAAACACTTACATAAATTTACTTTAAGCACATGAAAAATCCAAACTTTATTCTTTTTGATTACCTGATTTTAAAGAGTTTTTTTTTTTCCTAAGCAGCCTTTCCACCTAAGTATAGCAAACAATAAGATGATAACAATTGCTACTGCAGCTACGATTCCAACCACAACTCCTGCAGATATGCTGCTTCCATTTACTCTAATGTTTTATTTATTTTAGAATAAATATTCAAGTTAGTCTTTAAAATTACAGGGTTATATCAATTAGTCCCTCAATATTTCAAAAGAAAAAATTTGTTGTTGGGAGCGAAGTTTGGTTAGAAATGCAAGAATCCTATTTGATGCTTTGTCGCACTTACAAATAACAATCATTCACTTTCTTATATACTGTCAGCTAGAATTTGATTGATTAAATCTTCAATTTTATTCAATCTTCTATTTCTTGTACTTATCATTCATAAAAAATATTGGTGTTTTGTTTCAAATGGTTCCCTAAATTGAAAAATATTGATTAAAATTGTCTCTATGTTTAGATATGTTAATAAATGTATCTCTAACATTATTATTAATTTAATGTCATTCTAGTCTTTATAAACATCAACAAAGCAAAAAAATTGACCAAAACTTGGCAATTTCTTTGATCATTTTAGAGTAT
The DNA here is from genome assembly GCA_037974875.1 of Cicer bijugum. Taxonomy (NCBI): domain Eukaryota; kingdom Viridiplantae; phylum Streptophyta; class Magnoliopsida; order Fabales; family Fabaceae; genus Cicer; species Cicer bijugum. Next base: position 12,825,924 of record JBBPBT010000152.1, on the reverse strand, counting down.
CAATAATGTGGAAAATTAAGTTAATACATCCTTACATATTCAAGGACTAATTGGGATATTTGCCCTTTATTTGATGCAACTAATACCACAACATTAATAGCTTGAACCATGCCATTGGGCCTTCATCAAAATCACCAACCTCGTCATTCTTCTCACTAATGCATGCACACCCTAAATATTTTTTCAAGCACTAATCTGATGCAACATAACTAGTAGATATTTGAATTCTTAAACTATTTAAAAGATGGTTTCATCACAAATTAGAGTTTATGGGAAAAAAATCCATTAAAAATTATTAGTCTTTGCGATTGCATTCAAAAGATAAATTGTTTGCCAAAAACAATTTCAAGCTACAAAATCATGATTCACTTTTTCACTCCAGTAGTAACTAATAACTTGAGGAGAAATAGACTATAAGATGGTATAAAGATGAAAATGTTAATTGAGGCAGGATTAGATGGAGTAAAAAGATGATTTATATGTTTGAGCATGGAAAAATTAAGGCATCGGTTATTTTATGAATAAACAAACACAAGCATAAACACCAGGCATAAAAAACATCACCATGATGAAATTTTATAAGTTTTAGGATTTTACACCACATTCTAGTTGGATGCTTAATTTTAATGTTGTGTCATTCTCATTAAAGATAAAATTACACTTGATGATGTGATATGATAGGATCATTGAAGCCAAGAGAATATTGTTACTTTGATAGGGCATACAATTAGAGTTAAATAGATAATTTAGATATTTAAGCTAGATATAAATTTTTATATTAGTTGGATTTTTATTTTAATTATTATTTATTTAGGCTTTTAGTCTTTGGACCTTTTATGTTATTATCCATTATTAGCACTACATATATAGTCTCGTTGAGACATTTAAAAGTATCAAACTGCACTCCATCCTTATCCTTTTCTAGCTCTAGCAAATATAGCATTCTAAAGTTACCTCACAATCTTAATAACCTTGATCATATATGTCAGTTTCGAAATTTATCTGTTAAGTCTATTAGGCCATGATTCAGAACTTTTGTATCTCTTTGTATTCGCCTCCACGTGAGTCTAACAAAGCAACGTATATAAAAACATGAATTTATGAATTGAAAGAATAACATTCCAACTAGTAATTTACAACTGAAATAAGAGAGGAGGATTCCATGAGGACTATTGACGTGTAAGTGTTAAACAATTTCAACTTCGATTTTTCCCTTGGCCTACTACAAATACTATTAAAAACTTGTATTTACTTATTTGGTCAGAGATGTGGCACTGAGGTAGTAATTCATTGTGAAAAAAAACTATCATATCATAACTATACAAACTACCATGACAAAGAAGCTTCAAGCTGCTATTTATACTTACATTACATTACATCTTCATCACATTTCCAGTTGTCAATAGATATAGTCTCCTACTTTTGGCAGTTCAAATTCATCAATCACTTTACCACTTTCTAGTTATCACTAACTGTTTCAACCTCCTCCTCTGATAGTTCAAATTCATCAATCATTTTAAAGTAAGCATTTTGTTTTTCAATATAATCTTGCAAGATGGGATCTTTGAACCCGTCTTGTTTAGATGACTTGGCTCGGTGCTTCTGAAAATTCAGCAAAGAAGCGTCAAATAATTGCAAAATACCTAGTGTGACAAGAATTATGCACATGGGGAAAAAGGTGTGTATGAAGCTAAAAAGTGCCATGAAATGAAACACTTTGCTTCCACCTAATAATCATTTCAGAGATTTCACTACACTAATGAATAAAGACAGAGGTGAAAAAGGAACATGCAGAAACTTAACAGTAAAGTTATGTACCTTTCTACAAGGGACTGTCATTGCCTTGACCTTGGGTAGATTTGCACCTTCTACCCCATCACTTTTCTCACTGTATTATGATGAAAAAGGAACATGCAAAAGAATGAGGGTAACAATAATATTAAGGGCATGAATGTAGAGACATGATAAAGCAGAGGTGAAACAAAAAGGGATAAATTCAGACTTAGTAATCTATTCATGAAAGCTTCACATGACTTCATCGCAAGGTTTTGAAACCCAAGAGGCTGCCTGAAATGAAATCTTAAACTCATAAAAGTTTACTTAATACAAAATGATGTTCAAAATATCTATCATAGTATCAAAACATTATTTCCTATTGTTCGTACAGAACTTGAGGGCTTGCCGACGATCTGAAACGACCATAAGACCTCAAATTGTTTAAGTAACATAAGGGCATTTGATCTAGATGAGCCTTGCCGGCGATGTGCCGTGACCAAGACTCAGGTGTTTTTATGAGTAAGAATGAATGAGATAGCCTAGATTGTTCCCCTCCTCTCTTCCCCTAGCATTATCACTTAGTGGGTTGGTTTTATCCCACTTCCCACTCATTTAGTAACATCCATTTCACATGGGTTTGAGCGAGTTACTCAAATATTTATGACGGTCCACTTATGTACAATATCCGATTGTTAATATTCAACATCAAGACCAGACCAGAAACAATTTTGCATCTATGGAGTTGGGTGCAACATCTGTACGATTAGTGATTTGTGCACTACGCAGACTAATCATTCTGCTATCGCATTTTAGGGTTTTAATAAATAATAATATTTTAATACCTAGAGAGTACTTGTACAATTCTACAAGTTATCTCAAGAGTTTGACAACCATACTTAATGAATGGAAGACATGTCTAATAGCATAAAGACTTGTGTTCAATCAAGTTCCACTCACCACACCATGCCTAATACAGCCAGTTCTCACAGCACACAACAACCATCAGAATATGTTAGAGAATTCTCACAGCACACAACAAGAATTGAAATTTTATCCTATCAGATCCACCATAAGGTTAGCAACTTTCTTTTTATACCCTCATTCCCTGAATTTAAACAGTCCATTCCTATTTTCCTCTAACTATTGGTCCTTAAACTTAATACCACTTGCATATTAACACTATCTATCACTATGTTAAAGAAAGGGGTGATTACCTAGTATTAGAGACCTTCAAATTGGTTGTGCTACTTGAAGGAATGTCCACTTCCTTCCCTTGAATAGGTGTGCTACTTGCAGGAATGACCACTTCCTTCCCTTTATCCTTCCATCTAACGGGTGTGCTATTTGCAGGAATGACCACTTCCTTCCCTTTATCCTTCCATCTAACGGGTGTGCTACTCACAGGATTCACCACTTTCTTTTCTTTATCCTTCCTTCTAATGGGCGTGCTACTAGCAGAAACGACCACTTCCTTCGCAATATCCTTTCTTCTAATACGTGTTTTATGGGCTGGAACGACCACTTCCTTCCCTATATCCTTTCTTTTATTTGAAGAGGTTCTTCGGCTGTATACTATAGAAATAGGCTCAGAAGCTTCAAGATCAGCAGTCCCTGAAGTAAAAGAACAAAAAGCAAAAATTTGACATGGTTAATACAGTATGAAAAATAAGATATTAATACCGATAATCATATCTAGTAAACTATAGCCAGGATATCCAAACAAATGTGTACCCATCAACACGACCACAACGCAATAGCGATTAAAGCTAAATCAGTTGAATGGCTACATTGTATTTGATTGTGAATCTCCACAATATCAAGAACAAACAGCTACCCCAAACATTGGACCCATTTAGATTAACAGCTTAGTTAAGCACTCATCGTATAGAAGCTTATGTATAAGCTAATTCTATAGTCAAAGAGAACATATGGTCAAACAATTTTCATATAAACCACAAACTACGTCCATAATCTCTGATGGAAAGATTAACAAAATTAGCTAAAAAACAGTTTATCAATATGTCATTATTCATTTCCATAAACTCTCCTAACCGCCTTATCAAGTGTGTATGCCAATTGATAAACTCATAAACCCAAATAAGTTGCTCATAATCAATCCAAACACAACCCTTATCTATAGCATTTTTAACCCATAAATCATAATCTATTCCTCTACGAAACACATATGCATTTCACAGAGAAACTAAAATTAACCGTAATTTGCAAAATAAGGACCACAATAAAATTGAGAATTAAAATTGAAAAACACTTTTAACAATTCAACGTACCGCGACGAGACAATGTTTTAGGCAAAGGAGTTGAAAGAAAGGTAGATGGAGGAGAGTTAGGGTTTGATGCACCATCGAGATTCCCGGTAGTTGACGTGAACTCGGTGTGAGGTTTTTTTAACGCAGAAGAAGAACGATTGGGTTTGGTGGATTTAAGAGGAACAGAGGAAGAATAAGAAGAAGTGTTGGTGCAATCGGAGAGTGGGTTTCTTCCTGTGAACTTTCGTTTTCGTTCAGATTGCATTTTTAGTTAGGGAATTTTTCCATTGAAGTTAAATATAAAGTGAGTGTGACGAACCAGAAGAAGAACTATGAGAGTGTGTGGAAGTTGAATTGAGAGTGCAAGATTGCTGAAGAAGCTTCTTCTTCTTCTTCCGGCGACTTTGAAGGTTCTCGGTGTGATTCCGGCGTTCGTTTTGATCTTGGTGGTTGCTTTACTGGCTGAAATAACGGTTGATTTTTTAATGAGGTTTATGCATTCCGGCCAAACGACATATTAAATTACTTTTTATAGTTCCCAATATATTAAATGTGTTACTGTGATTTACCATATGACCTTCACTTACATGAATTATTATATATATTCCACTCAAATAAGGTATTATTGCAAAATCAATAATTTAATTAAAGAAGACATAAAGTCCAAGTTATTTAAATAATAACATATATATAGATTTATTTGGTCTATGTGACATGAAAAAAAATATTAATTGCCTACCAAAACAGTGCTTTAGTTTTGAAGAATGTTTTGACACATTTTAGTTTTTATCATGATTTGTTTAATTGATCATTAAAAAAAATTGAGGACTTGAGACCAAAAAAAAAATTTGAGGACTAAATGGATGTTTTTATTTCTTATGAATTAAATAGATCTTCATTTTTTTTTTTCTCAAAAATTGATTTGTGATTTTACTCATAAATAAACCATTAACCATGCTTTGTCTAATTTTATTTCTTTTGCCCAAAAATAACAGGGATATTCATGGTATATCAGCGAGAAGGGACAAAATTATAGCACTGGCTATGGTTATAGTAGCTGTAGTAACAAGTGTGATTGGGTTTATTTTTCTCAATACCCTCTTTTTGAAAAAAAAACACCAAAATACCCCATTTGAAAAAAATATACCAAAATGTCACTTTTTTTTTTCTTTAGTTATAAGTCGCCATTTGGAATGGCGACTTCCTTAAGAAGCCCGAGTTTCAAATGGCGACTTCCCACTTGATTTTTAAAAAATGGGGCATTTTGGTATATTTTTTTCAAATGGGGGTATTTTGGTGTTGTTTTTTCAAAAAAGGGGTATTAAAAAAAAAGACCGGTGATTGCTATCCCCAACAACATTTATAAGCTTTTTAGTACTAGCTCATAAATTTGTAATTTTTTTTTGGCTCTTGTATCTAGAAATTCTAAGTAGATAAGAGAGAGAGTTTTCTAGTCACATTTGAATGTATGATTGTTGAGGAACTTTTGCTTCTAGGTTGTTGTAGATTGTTATTTGTTGTAAAATTCGTATATGTAGAACGGAATAGCTATTGGAAATGTAAAAAAATTCAGCATGCATATAATAAATATAAGACGAAAATTTAAGTGGCAAAGTAACAAATGAAGATGGGTTTGGACGAAGGAACTATTCTCATTTCTTAATAATTTGTGAACTGCTATTTGAATTCTTGTTTGAATGTATGTTCATATTTAGTGTTTGATATAATGTTTCTATTAAAACTGTTTTTAATTGAAAAAGGTGATGTTAAAAAATTGAAAACCAACTCAATAATATTTAAATTAAATGGTTAAAGTCTAGTCTATTTTAATTAATGATTATAAACTTCTTATATAAAAAAAATTATGAATACGAATTCAATTTTAGAAATACACTTGTTGGAGATAATTCAAAATGCTGTAGTTAAAATGTAGTTAGAATATGGTTAGAAGTTGGTTAAGTTGGTTGATGTAAAACAGTCACAAAACTTCTGCTATAAAAGACCAAGAAAGAATGTAATGAATTGCAGAAAAACAGAACCAGAAGATTGATCTGCAGAAGTGAAAAGATCAATCTTTGCAGAACCCAGATCAATCTGAATAAGCAGAAGATCAATATGCATTTTTCTGTTTTCTATATTTTCTTCTCTTTTCTTCTCAATTCTAATTCCTCTCAATTATACAACTTGTTCTAACAAATTTCATCAAGAGCTTGGGTTCTAGACCTTGGGAAACACGAGTGAAAGTGTGAGGGGAGATCAAAATTGGGAAACACAAGTGTGAGTGAAAGAAAAAAAAAATGAATGGAGGAGGATTTCCACCAAATTTGCTAATTCTGGATGGGAAGAACTGGGAGAGGTGGTCTGCATCAATGAGATCGTTGTTGGGAGCTCAAGAAGTGTTTGAGATTGTTCAAGATGGATATGAACAACTTGGTGTGAATCCAACAGAAAGACAACAAACAACTTTCAAAGATTGCAAGAAAATGGATTGCAAGGCATTGTTTTACATCCAGCAAAGTGTGGATTCAAACAATTTTGAAAGGATCTAAAAGGTATCTACATCAAAAGAGGCATGGGATATCTTGGTGAAGTATTACACAGGTAATGAAAAAACCAAGAAAGTGAAGCTCCAAATGCTAAGAAGGCAATACGAATTGTTGCAGATGGAAGAAGATGAAGTTGTAGTAGATTAATTCAATTGTGTGCAGGTTGTCGTTAATCAAATGAGAACAAATGGTGAATCATTAACTGAAGTGTCAGTTATTGAAAAGATCCTTAGAACATTAACACAAAGGTATAATCACATAGTGGTGGCAATTGAAGAATCAAATGATCTTGATAAGATGAAGATGGAGGATTTGCAAGGCTCTCTTGAAGCTCATGAACTGAGATTAAGAGAAAGGTGTGCAGCAACCTCAATATCACAAGTGCAGGCCCTGCAGGCTCAAGTTAGCAAGAAGACCAACCAAGGTGATGTGAAGCACAAGAAAGGCAAAGGTAACTTCAAGTGGTACAAGAAGTATGATTATGATGAAGAGACGGATGATTCCGATGAAGGGTCTAGAAGTTCAAGAGATCATAATAAAAGTAACAACAGCAATAAGAATTTGAATGGCAAGAAGAAATTTAACAAGAAAGAAATCCAATGTTACAATTGTCAAAAATGGGGACATTTTGCAAATGAGTGCAAATCCAAGAAAGTCCAAAGAGAGGATGATGACGCTCAAATGGCAATTGAGGATTCTGATTCAGAGGATGTGTTATTGATGGCAATAACAAACAAAGATTGTTCCGAAAAAGGTGTTAAAAACAAAGATCGTTCTAGAAAAGGTGTTAAAAACAAAGATCGTTCTAAAAAAGGTGTTAAAAACAAAGATCGTTCTGAAAAAGGTGAAGAACGTTCTTCTTATCAGTTTTGGTTTCTTAATACTGGATGCTCGAATCACATGACTTTCCACAGAGATTGGTTTGTAAGCATTGATGATAAGGTAAAAAAAGATATTAGATTTGCAGATGGGAGCAAAGTAACTGGAGAAGGAGTAGAAAATGTGTTGATTCAAAGGAAAGATGGCAAGCAATATTTCATATGTGATGTGTTGTATGTGCCGAGAATGAAGAACAATTTGTTAAGTCTTGGATAGCTACTTGAAAAGGGATATTCAATGAAGATGAAGCATGGTGAAATAAAGATGTTTGATAGTGCAAACAGGTTTGTATTGAAGGCACCATTGCAGAAACAGAACCTTCAAAACAGCATTGTCAAATAGATCTTTAAGAATGATGGAGGTTGAAGGATTGGATGAGATGTTGAATCCAATCGAATATGATGTTAGTATCCCAACTATTCAACCTCACACAGCTTGTAGAACTACAAATAAATGGAAAATAGTCAATCCCAAAGTAAGAGCAAGAGTTGTTGTAGGCGATGTTGAGCAAGGGAACAAACATGCTAATGTTTCCAGTCACTCCTGCTATTGTACCAAACAAAAGAAGAAGGATCCCTGCAATTTCTATTTGCATAAAGAATGAAGTGATTGTGCTAGATGATGATAGTGATGATGGTAAGAGTGAGGTCCAAGGAAAGCTAATAGATGCAACTAGGACTCATGTTGAGGCTCCTAGCAATAAGGCAAGTTGTTGAATGTTTGGCTAGCAACAAGATTGATTTGCAGCAGCTGGACAGATTGTTAGAAGATGACATGAAGGTGATAACAGGAATGAAATCTGAAGCATTGAAGACTGGAATTGGTCAAGGCGACAAAGAGAAAAAGGCTGATGTGTTGTTAACCATGAGTGTCGTGACTGAAGAAGGCATGATTTCGGTGAAAAATGCAGCTTGTGAGAGATTGTTGAATCAAAGAGCTGAGATAAAGATGAAGTTTAAGAAGATCAAGGACTGTTTGAACAAAAATGCAAAGTGCATGAAAATGTGCTATCGGTGTGGTGAAGAAGGACATTTTGCTCAAAAATGCGCAAGACATTCAAGTGTTCATAGAAAGAGCAATCATTTAGAAACAAGTTTTCACTTCTTAAGAGATCAAGTGACAAAAGAAAGGATGAGACTAGAGGACTGCAGTATGAGTGATCAAAAGGAAGACATCCTAACTAAAAGCTTGAAGAAGGTGAAGTTCAAATAGATTAGGAACAATCTTGTATTAATGTCAATTGAATCACTTTGAATTAGGGGGCATGTTGGAGATAATTCAAAATGATGTAGTTAAAATGTAGTTAGATGTTAGTTAGAATATGGTTAGAAGTTGGTTAAGTTGGTTGATGTAAAACAACCACAAAACTGTTGTTATAAAAGGCCAAGAAAGAATGGAATGAATTGCAGAAAAACAGAACCAAAAGATTGATCTACAGAAGTGAAAAGATCAATCTTTGCAGAACCCAGATCAATCTGAAGAAGCAGAAGGTCAATCTACATTTTTCTGTTTTCTCTATTTTCTTCTCAATTCCAATTCCACTCAATTATACAACATGTTCTAAGAACACTAACATTTAAATTCTTGAAGAAAGAAGATGCCATTGTAGTTTTATCCAACTCAAAAATCACCTTGTGGTTAAATTTTTTCGACAAACCACATCTTACAAAAATCTCTTTTTACAAAAGATAAATTCAATATTTGATATGTGTGGCTGGTTAGTAAATGTTGAATTTCTAAAGAAGGATTGTAATTTAATCTCCATTAAATATATTTTTAGAAAGAGACAAAGAAATTAAGTTGCAACCTAAACATCCAAACAAATGCCCCAATTATGATATTTTTCTATAAAAAAAATCATATTCAATAGCAAGGTGATAATGTGTCAAAACTTTCGATTATTTATTTATGACTTTTTACTAATAAAAAGAATGATGTTATGTTCAAAAAAATAATGCTATGAGACAGATATTGATATGGTACACATTAATACAAACAGACCTAGTAGCCCTACTCAGTGTCAGTGGTGATAAATATGTTTTTATTTACGGTAAATACCACTTATAGTCCCTTAATTTAATTTTAGTTAACGTTTTAGTCTTTTATCTTTTTTTTCTCCGATTTGGTCTTTTATTTTAATTTTAAGTGACAATTTGATATTTTATGTTCTAAAATATCAACAATGTTATTCTTATTTTTTTGCAAAAATTCAAAATTCATCAAAAGTTTCAAACAAACCCTATAAAATTAATTATCATCCTCAATATAATACAATTTCATCAAATTTATAACTTAAATATTTAAATAAACTCATATTTTCATCTCTAACAACATCAAATAAAAAATGACAAATATGAGTTTATTTGAAGATTTGAGTTATGGATTTGATGAAATTTATTTTATAATAAAGAATATAATTAATTTTATGGGTTTTGTTCAAAATTTTTGATGAAAATTTAAATTTTTGTAAAAAAAAAAAAGATAACATTGTTGATATTTTAAAACATAAAAGATTAAATTGTCACTTAAAATTAAAGTAAAAGACCAAATAAAAAAAATGAAGGACTAAAATGTTAATTGAAATTAAGTTAAGAGATTATATGTGGTATTTTCCTTTTATTTATTTTTATTTTTATTTGTTTATTCATTGTATGAGTTGTCATATGGCCCATCAATTATTTTCATATTTGAGATATGCCACGTGCTTCCAATAATTTATTATGAATTTCTTTAGCTTTTTCAAATATACTTTATTCATTTCATAAAAAAGAACGTTTAATCTTTGTTAGCTTATTCATCTACCTTTAATGTTTACTCATAATGTGCAAAATAAATCATATTAAAATAGAGCTTCTAATAACATTCTTTAATCTCATTTTTCACTACGACATTAAAGTTTTAAAGTACTTGGATTTTGGAATTCGGGAAAACACCGAGATTTTTGGGAGAGCATCTTCCATACATGTATCTTTCAGAACATTACACTAACTTCCTCACTTTTCCACAATTTTGTGAAGCTGGCGAGGTAGTGAATATAGCAATGCAGAAATGAGGGAGTCATAATATAAGATGTATAACCATTTTGCTTTCCAATAAAATTGCAAGCAAAATATCAAATAAAAATACATAAGATATCAATATTCTTACAACTGAAAATTCAATAAAATTTAGACAAAAACCAAAATTTCATTTAAAAAAGCTGTTTATATCTTTCATCCATCACATTTCTTCTTGCCACATATCAAACCTTGAATGTGGAGCATCTTAAGTTAGGAGCCAACATCGAAAGGACTCTAATTCCTGTACAAATGCATAATCATTATACAATCAGTGCTATAAGATTTCAACAACAAAAAAAAGGTCCAAGAAAACATACAATATGGAAGGAAATGAGTTGGTTAATGCTGCTTGAAAATCGGTAGTGTTTGGGTAGTGTTTGGTTTTCCGGTAAGATATGAAAATTGATTTTTCCTTTCAAATATTTGACAGAAAGTGGCTTTTGCATTAAACTTAGATTTACATCATAATTTCAGAGTATAAACATTTAAACAAATCATTTCACTTCAAACTCAACTTCAACCAAATTAAATTTTACAAAATCAAGTTCATATATAATCTATTATTTGGTTTTAAACAAAATAGGAACCTACCCTCTGCCAAATAATAATAATAGAAGTTTAGACTAACCTCCTGGGTTTTGGAACAATCAATCCTCTCTTCTCTAGGCTTTTATACCGATCCTTTACAAGGGTGCAACAGCCCTAATTATGTACATCAATAAAAATTAGGATAACTTACTTGCATGTTCATCACATAAACTAAGTTAACAAAATAACCAAAATCTAATATAAAACCCTACCTTAAGCTTTCGGATCGAACCAGTTATCTCTTCACTTAATAAAACTTGAACCGGAGCAGGCTCAAACCTGTTACAATAATGAAATCAGTATATATGGACATTATTAAGAATTATAAATTATAATTAATAAGTTTTGATTAAGAAATGGTGTAATAACTAGTTATTAAGTACATCAAACTACACTAAACACGCACAAAAATTTGATAAAGTACAAAAGATTGCTTACTTGTGCTTTCCTAAGCGAGGTGGACATGCCTTCAACCTATCTTGTTTCGCAACCTGTCGCCTAATATGTCTTTTCTTTTTTTCCTCATCTTCATTCTTAATTTCCTTAACAAGTTTTGGGATGCTGCACCAAGAAGAACCATAGATTCTTAAACATCTTTTTTTAAGAGAGAGAGAGATGAGGGAGGGAGGGAGAATGAGAGAATGGTGGTATTACCAATCAATTTCTTTTGATAATTTTTTTAACTTCAATGCTTCAGCTTCTTTTCTCAATTGTTCTTTGCGTCGAATTCTCTTATTCAACTCAACTCTAGTCACTTTCTTGGCTCTAATGGGCCTGACAATAGTAATTCAAACAATACAAATACACCAGATGAGTAGGTAATAATATGTGCTACATATAATAACATTAGTTACACTTATTATGAGTCTATTTTCGAGTGTTCAAAAGGACGTTAAGCAAGAAATTAAAATGAAATAAGACAATTAAATACTTCTTCCGAAACAAATATTAGCCTTGTGGTCTCCATAAAGAAATAAAAAATTATAAATCTAAGAAATTAAATTTAACATTAGCGGGAGAACCTGTGAATTAAATGTTGGGAAGGACCATAAATGGCGATCAACATGCATTTGCATGTTCAAATTATACACAGTCTTGAGAAGAAAGGAATAAAGAACAAAATGGACTGTGTTACTAAGAAACAGTATTTAAACAGAGTGAGGCTCACTAAGCTTATATTAGCTTACATTTTCTCGGATGCAGCATCTCCATTTTCACCCTCATTTTCAACATTATTTTCATCGTCGTCACTCCCATCATCCACGTCAAGAAAATACATCTGCCAAAAAAACAAGGTTACTGAATAAGCAGGGATAGAAACTCAAGTTCCATAAATGAAGGAAATTTTGCACAATTACATATTTCATCTATAAAAATAATGCGACTCACATCTTCTTCAGAAATAGCTTCTCCAGGAACAGTTAAAGGCACTGGTTCAGGACCCAATTCGTTTTTGTATATTTTTTGCATTTCTTCCGCAACAGCAGAAGCCAACGTGTCCTGGTTAAACAATAAAGTTCTTAAAAGTTTCAACCATAAATCGTACTAAGACAAATATCCTAACAGCAAAGCAACACATAATTTCATCATAAATCTACCTGATGACTTTCATGTGAGGGATTAAATGAGCATCCTGGAGGATCAACCTCTACCGCTGGAATAAGAGAAGGCTTTGACACCTGTCAAGCAGACCGCAATCATATTATCAACCGAAACACTATCAAGTGCAGCAACTAAATTGAATAAGAAACACTAAATAGAATCTATAATGTGTACCTTTTTCCCCTTCTTGTTGTACTCATCTGCAAGACAATATAAGAGAATCCTAAGGTTAACATCACATTACTTTAATATAACAAAAATGTATACTACATACTTTAGAATTAATATAAGTACCTTTATCAGCCCACATATCAAACATGCCAGAATCTAAAATGGAATCATCCTGATATAGATTATTACAGACAAAAATGTCAATAAAACAAATTTTAAATGAGGTCAAATATGATTGCAAGAGCATATTATTCAGCCTTGCTGCATTAAAGAACATCTAACTGACCTTATGACTATCTTGATTGGTGGCTAAACTTTTAGAAACCACTTTCCGGTTTTTAGAGCTCTTCTTCAGAGTAGAAGATGGCACTGGAATAACAAACTGGTTTTTCTGTAGTATGCTATCAACCCGGAGCACTTTTTCTCTGTGCTTTTCAATCTTCTTCTTTACCGCAAGATCTAGCCACATCAAATTTCACATAAATTCACAACCAAGGATCAATAAGAATGCAAATTTTGGTTAAACTTATTCTGGCAATACAGTATTTTCCAACCAACAATTCAAGTAGAAACTAGAAACACAGATAATTAAAATTTGATGTGTGACACTGACACTTAAGATTGAAGGTAGTATGGGATGTAAATTTCCACCCGTAAGTAGCAATCACTACAATACTGTCCCATATGGGGACCCGCGGATGGGTCATTTCCCCGAGGGGGAAAATTCCCTGAAGGAAGTTTGGCGATAGAGACGGGGATCATTAGCCCCTCCCCTCACGGTCCCCTTTCGATCTTAGTTGCGATCTTACTTTTCCCCCCTCCCAAAGTTAATCAAGACCTCGATCTTGACAACATTGCAATATCCTTTTACAAATATATACAAATGTGTTAAAAATATGATCTTTTTGTCATCTTTTCAATAAAATTTAAAACCAACATAATTTGAAACAAAATAACACATCTTATTACATTTATTACCATTATTCCCAATAAATCTTAAGTAAAATGAAATTCATCCTACATATAATATAAAACTTTATAATTTTGCTAAGTTGATGAGGTCCCTATAGGGATCTATGGGGACAGGGATGGAGGAGAAAATGTCCCTATGGTGTGGAACGGGGATGGGGGGAATGTTGAGTGGTGGGAACAGCCTTTCTCCTCAGTCCACAGCGACAAAATGTAGGACTGGTGCCAATAGTTCATCATGAAAGAAAGGAGTCACTGAACCGAGATCACTAACAACCCCCGGGAAAAGTGCAAAATGAAAAAGGCTCGATTGGGACAATCCCTCCATCACCCCAGAATAAAAGGGGTGATCTTGTAGTTCTTGTTCTGTGAAGATACGTTGTTAGGTGCTCCGTTTTTCTTTTTCCGTTGAGGCCACACCTAAACTTGTGCTCGAGAGATAGCTGTCCATATACTGATAAGGGATGTATGAATTCTCGAGAGGAGAGAAACCGTGATGGTCCTGAGCGGGGAAGACCCCCTGTACTTGGTTGACATCGCTAAGTATCCAACAATGAGACGCATGGTTAAATTCAATCACTTTTATTTTCTCAAATTATTAAATTATTGACTATATTCACATATTAGTGTTAATCATAGTGTCCATATTTATTCATGTCAGTGCTTTATGGATAACTCAGCATCAACCACATAAACTAAAATAATAAACCCTTTTTTCTCTCTTAAAATCCCAATCCAATACACCTCCTAAAATTAAAAACACTTATCATATACAAGCTTGTGTAATTAATTAAAAGAACAAAATAATTATATTGATAATTTTCCAGCTTTTGTTGCATAATTTACACTCGCACATTCACCTAACTCATAGTCAGCTATTAAAAAAAAATAAAAATAGAACGTACAAAAAATTTAAATTTTCTTTTTTAAAATAAAGCAGAATAAAAATGAAAGTACCTTTGGATTTGTCTTCGAAAAAGAGGGAATCACTGGAAACAGCCTGAAGGGAGCCACCAGAAAGGGCGTCTTTTGTTGATTTCTCAAAGAAATTTTCAATGTCTTCCGTGCTTATGTTAGCCCTCCAAGCTTTCTTACCCTTCCTTGAGGTTTTCGCTTTCTTTCCCATTTTAAAACACTACGATTCTTCAGTTTTCAACTGTTATCAAGTTTTGGAATCAATCGTTTTAATGAACAACGGGAGCCGATATAAAAATATAATATATAAATTAAATAAATAAATAATATTAGTAAGCAAAAAATTAAGTTGTAATAAATACAAAGTGCAACAAAAAACATCGAACACCTTATATGGAACAAAAAAAACTCAAACATTTTATATGGATATAAAATCAAACACCTTATGTGCAACAAAAAAACTCAAACACTTTATATAAACATAAAATCAAACACCTTAAGTGCAACACAAAAACTCTAAACAAAAATCAGCACTAACTGAACAAAATAAGCTCCAAATCAAAATTCCAAACTCCAAATCAAAGCTCCAAACTCAACACTAACAAATTAAGCTTTAAATTTCATGCTAACTGAACAACATAAGCAAAAAGTAGAACTCCACAAAAATAACGGGTACTGCCATACAAGTTAACTCTTAGGATAGGTAAAACTCAACAGAATGGCGAAATCAAAACTCACACAGTAGCGACGAACTAAGAAAAATTGAAATCAAAACTAACAGAGTCAGAGGAGCGACGAACTATCAAAACTAACTAACAGAGGAGCGACGATTCGAACTAACAGAATTCCAAAATCGAAACTAACTAACAAAAATCAGCACTAACAAAATTGAAATCCGAACCTTTTGAACAAAGCAGCAACGCGATCTGAAAAAGATGAGGTTGCGGCGAACGCGGCCACGGAGGCAGTCAGGCAGAGGCGGCCGCAGTCCCGCAGCGAGTAGAGGAGGAGCGATCTGGATGGAGGCAGAGTAAGGCGGCTTGTAAGTTTTATGATATGGACCATAAGTGTTAACGACCCCTTTTTGTATGGCTTTTCTTATAAAACTACCCTCCACTTTTCGTAGCACATTAAAATAAATTTAAAATATATATATATATATATAATTGCTTAATATAAATAAAGAAATTATAAATTACAATTAAAATTATATAAATTGTACAAAAATAGAATAAAATTACATAAAAGATATAGTAAAATATTTGCACATGTTAGCTCAATGAAATAAGGAGATACACATAACTTGTTTGGACATTAACACTCTATAAAATAAACTTAGTTTTTTTTTTTTATAAATATAATATATAATCTTTAAGTCATAGTGTAACAGATAAATAAAAGTTGTATACCATAAATTCAAATTTAAAATTTCACAGATGTATATGTGGAATTTTTGTAATATTTATTATCTCATCTAAAATGAAAAGCCCAAATACTCGTCATCACACTCCTCTATTGTTTCCATCCAGTAGGTTATAGGATGGGCCGGTTAGTTGAATATGGGCCACTAACAGGTCCGGTTACTTTTTTGGGCGTAATATAAAATTCAGGAGTGATTATGTGAATGAAATAGTAAGAAATTTGCATACAATTGTCAAGATGAAATAGTAAGAAATTTGGATACAATTGTCAAGTTTCAGATTCACATCAGAATAAGTCTTATAAATGATAAAAAAAATGTATTTTACTCTTTTAAATTTTAACAATTTTTTTTTAAATTAAAATATTTGACAAAAGTAAAATTTTTGAGTATTTTGAAACTTCGGAAAATGTTTTTTCAAAAAAACATAATTATATATTTTTTCTTTTATTCGATTCAAATTTAATTTCAGTATCTCTTTTTAAATATAGAATATATATATATATATATATATTATATTTTTTTTTTCTTTTTAACAAGTTTTATGATTTTTCACCACATACCAATTTGGGGCTTATTTTTTACAATATGTTATTAATGGATGTGGAATGCAGTGCTCACTTGGACTATAAACAATGGAATTCAGAATAATTAGTTTACATTTGACCAATATGTTATTATGCTAAGTTAGCGGCAAGATTCTATGGTCCTTATCAAGTGCTAGCTAGGGTGGGTCCTGTGGCTTACAAGCTATTGTTGCCTGATCATTCTAAAATTCATCTAGTCTTCCACGTATTTCTATTTAAGAAAGCTTTAAAGCCGCACCAACAGCCCCAACCTCTTCCTCCTATGTTGAATGAAGAGTATGAACTTCAGGTAGAACCAATCGATATTGTCAAATGGCGTGAAGATCAGAATGGCTTAGTGGAAGCTTTAGTTTTGTGGAAGGACCTTCCTGCTTGTGATAGTACCTAGGAAAGTGCCGCTAGATTGCAAGAGTAGTTTCCAGCTTTTCCCCTTGAGGACAAGGTCATTCTTTTAGGGGGGGGGGGGTATTGATAGGAGTAAGAATAAGTCGAGGTTTGGAAATGTATATGTGAGAAGGAATAAAAAGAATGTACAGGTTAGTTAGTTAGTTAGTTAGTAGGCTAGCTGTTATTTGTTATTCTGTTAGTAGGCTAGCTGTTATTCTGTTAGTAGGCTATAAATAGTAATCAGTGGAGGCAGTTAGGGGGGTTATTTTGGAGAGAAAAGAGGAAATTGGAGGACTGATTCATTGGGAATCAGTGGTTTCTCTCTATAAGCCTGTAATGATTGCTCTCTAATCTTGTAATGATTCTTACCATTGAATAACACTAAGATCTGAATCGCTTTGATTCTAAGTATTCGATTCTGCTGTTTCACATTTTTCGTCTCTGTTTTACTAGTTTTAACAATAGTCTTGCTGGATTTACAACATGCATTCTCAACAACTATTATTTTCTAACCTCATCAAGGTTTTCAACATTTAAAGCTCTTTGGTGTGTATTCTTCACGACAAAATTGAGTCTCAACCAAACACATTTTCTATGTAAGATCAAATATCAATATAAGTTATAACTTTCATTAAGAAAAACAATATTTAACCCAAAAAAAAAAAGAGAATATCATTATAAGAAAATTGACTTGTGACATAGCAAGTTTGTCACCAAAAGTCACATATGTAGATAAAAGTGAAAAATACTTTAAGTAACACTCAGGGATAGTGTCAACTTTAAGGAGGTATTTTGCTACATTTTGAAGACTGTCACTACATGTTTTTTTTTCTACTTACTAATGACTGTCACTAAAAGTTAAATAAATATAAATAAAGAATTGATCTATATCTATGGAATTGTCTGTCACTAAAACTTATTATATTTATTAAATTTATTTTATTTTATTACTAATTGTGATTCTAAATTATTAATCCTAGTAAATGAAATTTAAATTTCTATCTATTAACTAATTCAATTGAAACTTACAATAAAATATAATTTAATTTTACTAATTTCATTAATACATAATACTTGCATTCCTAACTTTTTAATTATAGCACTAAGTATTATATCCTTGTGGTAATATTGAAATACTAGTTCGGAACAAATTGAACCTTAAAAGCTCTCTATTATAATATATATTTCATCAAATGAAATCTTAACACTTCTGAAATCTGCATAAATGTAATATAATTTAGTATTTCCATTTTCAATAAACTTTCTAAAAAGTGAGCATATACCTTAAGGATGGCAGGTTTGAGACCCAACATCCTGTGATGAATGCAGCAGCTTGAAACATTAATATTGGAGCAACCAACCAGAGACCTTCGCCTGACAAAATTTGATTTCAGTTTATAGAAAGAGGGCTGCCAATGTACAACGAAGTACAAATCATAGCAACAAAGTGCATCACTGGTTGAATAACAGATACAACTGGTTTCACATACGTATTAAGAAGAAGACCAAGTGTCACCGGAACAAGAACAACCTGTTGAATTTTCAGAAAATTAATTATTCTCTCATTAAATCAAATTCAGGTAGAATAATTATGTAGAAAAAGCAGCTACAACTTACCTGTAATATCGAGTTAGACATGGCAAATGAATCAACTGGCACAATAGTGGTATAGGTTGTAAGAAGAATGCATAGGGCTACATTCCCTTTGCTTATAAAGCTTGTATAGCTAGATAACTGAGCTCCTGAATCACAAGCTTTGAGGATAAAGTCTGCATAAAACATTCTAGGCAAATTGAAAGCCTTTGCAATCAAGATACATATTGAGCAATAAACCCAATGGGAAGTGGTAAAGGCCTGCAACAAAAATCAAAACAATGAATTTTGGAATAAATTCCATGATTTCCACTATTAAAAATAAACAGAAAAAACCCATCGAAGTCTAGCACAAGTGGTTGGTGCGTGAGTGCTAGAAACTCTGGCGTACGTGCAAACAAAATGCCAAACCAGTATGATGTAAGTAACAATGGACAAAATGCAAAAGATTGCAATCACTAACTACAAAGTAATGTAATAAATTACACGTTTTTGCTTTGACACTATCATTTCTCTGAATATGAAATTAGAAGAATTTCAAATCAGTTTTAAATATGAAATCGAAAAAATGACCAAGAAATAGGGACAAATAATTTCAGAGTGAATTGATTTTTTTTTGAAAACGAGTGAATTGATTTTGAAATGGAAATGGATGGCGAATTGATTTTTAGAGCACTGGGTGAAGCAAAATGATTATATATATATATATATATATAATTTTTTTATAAGTTATTTTGCTTAATAACTCAATATAAAAGATAAATTTTATTAGTTTAACGATTGATTATTGATATAATATATCAATAATTAAGTAGGTAAAATTTTTTATAACTCTAAGATTCTTAGCTATGAAATCTTACCATTAATATTTATTTTATTTTAAATTTTTTTATTATATATTTATTTGAAAATATTTAATTAAATATTAAATAAATTTAAAATTTTGTAAAAATTTCTAGAGTTGATCTAGTCGATAAATTTTTTTGATTTAACATTCAGATTAGTGAGATTTATTGTTTATATTAAGTTATTAATTGAAGTCACTTATCACATAATTGCTTTTGAAAACAATGGATCTCCATTCGTGTGTGTGTGTATAAGCGTGTGTGAAAGAAAGAGTTATTCAAAGCTAGGTAGTCAATTGCGCATCTGTTCACGGTGAGATCGCACTGGAGCGGCGCAGTGCAGTGCCTGGCTGCAGAGGCATGTTGCAGTTCGGTGCAAAACATGAAAACACATTTCTCGTGGCCCAAAAAATGTGAGTGTATTTTTTCAATAATACCAAGACTGCCCTTAAATTTTAAAAACTTGTAGGATATTTTAGAAATATATGTTGACTTAATAGTATAGACTAAAACTTTGTAGAGACTTTAAGTTGTATTTTTTTTAGAAAGACTAAAATTAAAAGTTTAAAATTTTATAGGGACTAAATAGATATTTAATATAATATTTTATATTTAATTGTAATTTTAGTCTCTCTATTTTTACAGTTTCACGAAATTGGTCTCTCTATTTTAAAAATCAATATTTTTGTCTCTTACTCAATTTTTTGAACTAAAAAAAAACGTTTTGACATATTTTTGACGACGAAACATTAAATTACATGATATCAAACCATATAGAGTTGAAATTAAAAACATGAAAAATTTCTAAAGTTGAAATCTAAGTTTTATGACGTTTTATTTCAACTTCATAGGTGTTAATTATTCTACATCGTCGTATCATATGTAACATTATTTAAATCATATCAAGTCATCATTTTTTAGTTAAAAAATTAGAAGGAGGGATCAAAATTACAGACTTTTAAAATAGGGGAGATTAATTTTGTGAATTAATAAAAATATAGAGACTAAAACTGCAATTAAGCTAATATTTTATTATCCCTTGATATTTTATTATATAAAATTCATTTTTTACTAAAAAATTAAGGGTAAGTACAGAAGATACAAATTAAAATGAGAGAAAACAAAATGGAGGAGAAGAAGTAAACACAAAAGTCAATCACATATGAGAAGGTGTTAACAGATGTCCAGTGCCATAGATAAACAAGCCAAATACCATTTTGTACACTACAATATTGTTTTCTCTATTGCAATGCATAAAGTCGTTGTTTAACATTAAAAAAAAGTTGTCGTAGTCTACGAGAATGATTTTCTGATGTGGAGGAACTAATACGTTGTATTTGTCTTACGCAACGGTTTTCTTTTGATACAACAACGCTTAGTGATAACTGTACTTGTAAGTACCTCTAACATAACTGTCTTCCAAATTTACAATGAAAACGGTTTTACACTATTGTCAAGTTAAAACCGTTCTTGTAGACATTTTTAATTAAGGTACGACAACGCTCTATATCCGTTGTAAAAAATTAAATATTTAAATAAATAAAAAATAGTATTGTAAATTATTGTATTTTTGAAAAATAATTTTAGTAAAACATTATTAATGTAATACTATAATAAATGAGTTAAATTGTAGTTCAAGGTATAACTAATAACTTTAAGGATTGTTTGAATGAAACATAATAGTTGCACATATAATGCAAATATAATTGATCAACAAAAAAAAGAAAAACAAACTACACGCTGAGCCCGTTATCAAAAAGTATTTGTATATAGAGAATACAAAATGCTTTGTTTTTTTTAATTATTTTTTAAATTGTACTCTTGTTAGAGGAAGATACAAAAATCTTTGACATATAAAAAGAATGTATCCAACCTACTCGCCTATATAAAATACCATTTCCCAACACTTGAAAGGCTTCTTGTCTCATTTATCGTTCATGAGAAAATAAATAAAATCAAATCCATATATCTTCAGATACCGTGCGCAATAGATGTTTAAGAGAGGAAGTTGGCATAATAAGCATTCTTGGTGCTATTGCCATAGCCATGGATGGAAGAACAGCTTACAAGCATAAGGAATGTAAACTTGCATACACAATTAAAAGCCAAAACGAGAAACTAAAAATTCAGCACAAGGAGAAAATGCGTCGAACTTTAATATAGACTATAGTGATAAGAGAAGATATATGTTCATTCACATGAACAATGTTAATTTTGTTCTTGAAGCCCCTACTTTAATATGGACTTTGGTAGTAAGTAGGACTAAGGAAAATTATTGCACTGAGACATCTCCCAGTATGACCATTGTACATTGTCTCAAAAGAAGCAATGACTATAATATGAAGGTACAAACACGGGAAAGAGGGTTGAATTATGTTTGTCAAAGTTGATAATTTATTGATAATTTATAAATAAAAAAATAAAAAACTATTTTGGTTTTGGCGACTTACTTGGAGATGAAGAAATTGGATTCAGAGGCAGCAATGGACGCATAAATAGTTTGACACATAGATTTTACCTGGTTCATCACTAACTTGGCTACATCCAGTCCTCTCATTCAGAAGACTTTAATCAACTAATTCAAATACATTGAATTATAGAGCACCTGACCCTCCAAGTCAGTATTCTCAAATAGCCTGACAACCCTAAACTTTTGAGGAACTAACCACTTTGACCCTACAAGCCAAGTCTTATCCTAACAACCTGACAACTCCAATATATTTCTACCCCTTTTGTCATGAGAGAAAAAGACTTAAAAGTGAGACATTTTTTTTTATCATATGTTTATTTTTCGTTGTTTTTAGTTTTATTTATATTTAATCATTAGTTAATTTAAGGAGTTATTTGATATATTTTGTTGATTTTAGTTCTTTGATTTAATGAAATTTTTGTGTTATTATTTCCTTGATTAAGTAGAGACTTTTCGCAGTTTTGCGGTGTTTATTTGTTTTAGTGCAGTGCTGATTTTTGATAAGAAATCAACACGTGCTATGTGGAGTATTTAAGCCATATTTGTAGTTGTCGATGTCCAATTGGAGTCAAATCAAGTGCAAATGAAAGCTAAGATCTATAGCTACAACTTTCACGAAGACACCAAAATCCAATTTAGATTTGAAAGAAGAGACAAATGCAGTATAAGGCAGACAACAGATGTTGTGCGCCAGAAGCGCAAAAACCTGTGCCTGGGGCGCATTTCGACCTTCCACTCTATCCACTTGGACATGAAGCACAAATTCCGAGTCTAGGACCCGTGGCACGCGATTGAATGGGTAAAAACATGGTTTTTTTCCCACTTTCTAGGGATCATTTTGACTATTGGCAAGTTTGGAGACTTGTGCCCTACAGAGAAACTCAAAGACAACCGTTTATAACATTATTGGAACAATTTTATCAAGAATCATTCATGAATCTTTCTTGTAATTCTTCTCTAATCTCTATCTTTTTCAATCTCTGTCATGAATAACTAAACCCTATTTTTTAGGGATGAGCGTAACAAGATGAAACCCTTATTTTTCTAATTTGATTTCTATTTATATGAATGAGTTTATTGAATTATTTTTCTCATCTATGTGCTTAATGCTTTTTATTGGTTGATCAACTTTAAAATGTTGTACAATTCCTATTTTGAAACAAAAGTGGAGTTTACGAATGCTTGAGATGAAAAATTCATGGTGTTGTAGTCTAGGGATATATGCAGGTCATAAAACCAATTAAATTAGTTGTAAATGTTGTTGTTTAACAAGAGAATTCTTGTACGGTAAAGCATAAAACCAATTAAATTAGTTCTAATCTTAATTCCACTAATGAATTAGGGGTTACTTTGAAATTAAAGGTTCTGTCACTAAGACATTAGGGCAAAAATAATAAATAGAATTCAATAATAATTCAATATAGGAATTCAGTAACTAGGATCAAATAAGACACCAAGGTTGGATTCAAAGTGAAACTAATCCCTAGCATTTTTCTTATTATAAAGGATCAATTTTATTACTGTTGTTAATTTTAAATGTTATTTCCATCAAATCGGAAATTTTTTGTTCAATTTTTGTAATTAAATATAATTCAATAGTAAAATGCAATTCTTGAGTTCGAGACTCGGTACTACCGTTTTAATTATTACTTTCAACGATTCAGTAAACTTGCTGAAACGCTATCAATAAGTCAACCCATTGGTGTATAGTGTCTGCAAGCTGAATGTTTAGTACCACTCTTTGAACAAAGTCCCTAGTGAAGTGGTGTTTGATCTCAATGTGTTTAGCTCTAATATGTAAGGTAGGGTTTTTGGTTAGACAAATGACAAAAGGGTTATCGCTAGATGGGAATGTTGGATTCTAGGATTTTATAGTCTTTAAGTTGATGTTTCATCCAAAGTAGTTGAGAAATGCAACTAGCCAACTGCTGAAATGTACTCACCCTCTTTTGTTGACATTGCAATGATGTTTTGTCTCTTACTTGACCAAGATATTAAGATGTCACCTAAAAATGAGCAAATGCCACTAGTGCTCTTTCTCTCAAGTTTATCTCTAGCATAATCAGAATCACAATATCCACGAAGTTTGTACTTAGGAGATTTCTTGTAGAACAAGGTAAGGTTGGTAGTGCCTTTTAGGTATCTAAGGATTCTCTTAACATTAATTAAATGTGATTTCCTATGGTCATCTTGAAATGTTGCACATACACACACACTAAACATGACGCTAGTTCTGGAAGCGGTAAGGTAAAGTAGGGATCCTATCATTAATCTATAGGTTCTTTGGTCAACATTTTCGCCCGAATCATCTTTTTCAAGTGAACAAGTAGGGTGCATTGGTGTAGCAATAAGTTTGTAATTACTCATCTTAAACTTCATAAGAAGCTCTTTTGTATATTTAGTTTGATGAGTGTATATACCTTTTTGACTTTGCTATATTTGTATCCCTAAAGAGAACTTAAGTTATCCCATCATACTCATTTGAAATTCAAGTTGCATCAGTTTAGAAAATTCTTGACAAATAGGGCCATTATTAGATCCTAAAATAATGTCATCACCATAAATTTGAATGATAAAAATGTTATCTGCAATTGATTTTCTAAAAAGTGTATTATCTATTTGTCCTCTTTCAAAGTTATTTTTAAGCAATAAGTTATTAAGTCCATCATACCATGCCCCAGGTGCTTGTTTTAGACCATACAAAGATTTCCTAAGTTTAAAAACATGATTTGGAATTTCTGAACTTTCAAAACCTGAGGGTTGTTTAACATAGACTTCTTCACATATATGGCCATTTAGAAAAACATTTTTAACATCCATTTGAAAAAATGTAATGTTATTATTTGCAGCAAAAGAAAGTAGGATACAAATAGCTTCTAACTTGGCCACTAAAGCACATGTCGCAGTGTAATTAATGCCCTCTTATTGATTGTAGCATTGTTTACAAGTCTGCATCAGCTTTCTTTGGTTCCGATAAACATGCACTATCATCATCTTGCTTTGATTTTTCAAGGTAAATTTTTTTGTCATCAAATTTAACATGTATGGATTATTCCATAATATGAGTTTCCCTATTAAACACTCTATAAGCTTTGGCTCTTTCAGAGTATTTAATGAAGGTACACTTTTGAGATTTAGAATCAAATTTACCAAGATTATCATTAGTGTTAACATATAACAAGTACAACCAAATTGTTTAAAATAAGATATATTAGGCTTTTTACCTTTCCACAATTCATATGGTGTTTTATTCAATATAGATCTAATATAGACTCTATTTAAAATATAACATGCAATATTAATTGCTTTACCCCAAAAGTGTTTTTCAACATTTATATCATTTAATATGGTTCCAACAATTTCTTAGAGTGATATATTCTTTCTTTCTACAACTCCATTTTGTTGGGGTGTTTTAGGAGAGGAGAAGTTGTGAGAGATTCCATTCTCATCACAAAAACTTTCAAATAATTTGTTTTCAAATTCTCTTCCATGATCACTTCTAATTGTTACAATCTTAAGAGCTTTTTCATTCATATCTGTTTCCAAAATGTGAAAAACACTTTGTGCGATTCATCCTTACTTCTTAAATTATTTACCATGTCAACATAGTATAATCATCTACTATAATAAAGCCAGATTTCTTTCCACTTAGAGAGGTTGTTTTCATTGGCCCAAAGAAATCTATATGTAAGAGTTCAAGGGGTTTTGAGGTAGAGACTGAGTTCTTAGGAGTAAATGAGTTTTTTGTTTGTTTTCCTTTTTGACAATTTTTACACAGTTTTAGTTTTGTAACTAAGTTTAGGTAGACCTCTAACTAGTTGATGTTTATTTAGTTTTGAAATAATCTAAGGTTTGCATGACCTAATCTTTTGTGCTAAATTAGTTTATCTTCATTTACTAACATTAGACACTTAACCTCTTGTTTCTCTAGACTAAACAGATTTATCTTATAAATGCTATTTTTCGTCTGACCTGTAAAGAGTACAAATCCATCCTTCTGACTAATTGCCTTGCATGTTTTGATTGAATATAATATCATAATCATTATCACTTAACTGACTAATACTTAATAAATTATGCTTAAGAAATTTAACGTAAAAGACATCTTTAATAAAAGGGAAAGTACCATTACCAACTGTACCTTGACCAATGATCTCGGTTTTTTGCTTTCCTCCAAAAGTCATTGTGCCTCATTTTCTCAAAGTTAGTACTTGGAACATAGACTTTTCTCTCGTCATATGTCGTGAGCATCCACTTTATAGGTACCATGATTGGTGTTTTAACTTGATTACTAAGGACATCTCAATCTCTTCATCTGCTGATTCACTTCTAGAGTCAGACTTTGTGTTGGATCCAGAGACAGAGTTGGTGAGAGCCATCATAGCCAAAACTGCTTGTTCATCATCACAAGATTCCTCAGAATCATCCCATGTAGCCATCAGACTCTTCTTCTTGGGTGTGACATCTTTCCTCTAGTGTTTCCATTTCCCAATATTTGAACATTTTGTCTTGATATGTATAGGTTCATTGCATCCATAGAAGATGTTGCTTTTCGTTTGATATTTATCATCATTCCCTCTATTGGATTGCTTGGAATATATTTGGGAAAATTTCTTCTTTCTGTTGTGCCACATCTTTTGAATTTTTCTTAATATGAAAGCAATCTCCTCTTTCTTTGAGTTCAGATTTTGATGATCTGAATCACTATCCTCTGATTCTGATATTGCCGTTAGAACCTTCTTCTTCTTGGATTTCAAGGCCAAAGTCTTCTTCTTCTTCTTGGGCTCATCTTCATCATATTCAATTTCATGTGATCTAAGAGAGCTGATTAATTCTTCCAACTTTAGAGTATTCAAATCATTTGCTTCCTCAATGGTCGTGATCTTATGTCTCCATTTGCTTGTCAGTCTCCTAAGAATTTTCTTCACATGATCAACATTAGTATAACTATACTCAACTACTTTTATTTCTTAGACCAGGGTTTGGAATTTGGAAATCATTGTTTCAATGTCTTCATCTTCTTCCATCTTGAAAAACTCATACTTTTTGACTAGGAGGTCAACCTTTACTTCTTGAACTTGCTTGCTTCCTTCTTAGGTCAGAATCAGACTATCATAAATAATTTTTACTGTCTCTTTGTTGGTGCACTTGTAAAACTCCTTGAAGGTGATTACATTTATCATGAATATTCTAAACTTATGATGCATCTTGTACATGTGCTTCTTATCAACATTAATCTTCTTTATTGGAATTTCAATACCATCAGTATTCTTTAGAGCAATATAACCATCTCCCACCAGGTCCCAAAGTTCGGGATCTTTTAAAATATAGAAACTTCTCAACCTGTTTTTCCAATACTCAAAATATTCTCCAACAAACAAAGGTGGTTTGTTGATGTTTCCTCCAGTAGTTTCTTCATTGAATCCAAACATATTTAACCCTTGGATCTTTTCTCAAACACTGTAAAGTGCTCATTCTTGAGACCGAACTCTGATACCAATTGAAGGTGAAAACACAAAAAGGGGGTTGAATTGTACTTTCTAAAGTTGACAACTTTTGATAATTTATAAATAATTAAAAAACTATTTTGATTTTGGTGACTTATTTGGAGTTGAAGCAATCAAATTCAAAGGCTGCAAGTAATGAAAGCATAAATAATTTGATATGTAACTTTATCCTGGTTCACCATTAACTTGGCTACATCCAGTCCCATATTTAGAAGGTTGTAATCCACTAATTCAAATACCTTGAATTACAGAGCACGTGACCTTCCAAGCGAGTCTTCCGAAACAACTTGATAACCCTAGACTTTTGAGGAACTAACCATCTTGATCGTACAAGCCAAGTCTTCTCCTAACAACCTGACAACCCCAAATTGAAGAATGAACTAAACCACTATGAGGTTGGATAGAAAAGGTTGGAACTTGAGTAGTTGCTTCTAAAAAGCTGATGATAATAATAACTCTCACACTATAAGAAAAGAGCACTCGAAAAAAATTTCTAACTTAAACAACTATTTCTCTCTTTGAACTCTAAGATTACATTTTTCTTCTTCCGTTTTTTGATGATTTTCTTCTTCAGTCTTGAGTGTCTATTTATAGATAAAATTTGGGTTCAATTAAGTCCTTGTTTAAGTATGAATTTTATTTTGTTCAGATTGTGTTTGTAATTTCTTCAAATTGTTTATGTTCCTCTTTTGTTTAGATTGAGATTTCAAAATTTTCAGATTGATTCTGTTCATATTTTGTTCAGTTTGCGTTTGTAAATTCTTCATATTGATTATCTTCATATTTTGTTGTAGATAAATCTTGATCAAATCTTGACCATATCTTCTTTCATACTATTTAATGTCAAATATATTGTTCTCATAAAATATTTTTGTTATCATAAAAACTCTAAGAAAGAATGAGTTTGGTTCAAACACAATCAGCGCCAGAACCATTAACAATTCAAACACAAGGAAAACTGCGATACCCACTCATAGGACGAACACGAGGAACTTTGATCCACCACTTGCTCCATAGACTGAGACCTAACAGAAAAGATAGCATCATTCTACGATTTCAAAATGAGCCACACAACTGAATGTCATACCATATTTAATCTCCTTTGACTCTTATTCGAATAAACAAATGAGCATAGTATTGAAAACAAGTCAAAAAATATGGAGTTATTTCCATAATCCAACCAAACTATTTGAAGACTAATGTACAACACTTGCATGGAGAAATAACAAGTCAAAAAAATGATGGCTTCTTAAGCCAAACGACATAACAAAAATATGGATGCTCCAACATCACAAATGACGTCGCGATAAAGAGAGTTTTTCCATGTTTGGACGTTATCTAAAAGCATCTGCCAAGAGAAAGCAACAACCTTAGAACAAATAGTACTTCTCCATATCTTTTAAGGGTTTGAGGTTCATCCATTAATAGAAGCTCATAAGTTGATTTTATAGTGTGCTAGCCATTAGTGTCGTGTACCCAAAACCATTTATCCTCGGCTATAGATATCAACACTCATTCCAAGAGGTGAAATAAATATACCAACAACTATTGTTCCCAAACAAAGAGTGCTATCCTCAAGTAAAATCCCAAATCCATGAACCATGGTCCCATAAATTGCCATTGTCGAGTCTTTGTCACTACCAATCAAATACATTATAGGAAATTGCTCACATAAATAATGGTTTCCGACCCATTCATCGTGCCAACACGATGTTAATAGCCCTCATCTCCATTTAATAGCCCCCATCTTCATTTCCTAATAGATTGAATAGCCACCAATTTTCAACTCAAGACTCCTAACAAATTTTTCCCTCATTGTATAGTTTAGAAACCCGACCTCCATTGTCATGAAAGGTTCCTCCACATTTATACCTATTAGGCAACTTTTGTAAAAATGAACTTTTAGACAAAAAGCGAGCTCAAAGCATCAAAGGATAGTTTTGAGAGACCAAATGTTGTCAACAATGTCATCCCCTATCAGAAAAGTATCATCCACATATTGCAAATGAGCATGGCAACAGGACGGAGTCGACCTTTGCCTCCTCCACCCCCGCACCCACAATTATTTTTATCATATGTGAAATTTAAGTCTTCATCTTTTCTCGTGACGAAGATTGGATTTTCCCGCCCACACCTGCCCCAATTCATATATATAAAATAATAAATTTAAATTTATATCTATATAATTAATATAGAAAAAATAATAAAAATTATTATACAATAATAAAATTAAAAAAAATATATTAAAATCATTGAATATATACATGTATACAAAATTTTAAAACGATAATAATATTACTAGCAGTGTGGATTCGAGTGTGGATGCAGGGTGGATATTAACACTCAAAACCCGCCACAAAGTTTTAATATCAGGGAAAATCTGTACCCAATAAAAACAGGTTTTCTTTGCCCAAATAACGACAAATTTGGATGGATACTTGCAGGTGTGGATTGTGTTGTCATCCCTAATTGTAAATGAAAAACCGCCAAGCCCAAATCACCCTTGTGTTAACAATGAAAAGAAGAAGAAGAGAGACAACCACTCTAGGGTTTCATAACATAGAATGAACCAAACTTAAGTTAATAGGGTTACAGCGAGTATATATACAAAAGAATAGAAATGTCTAAAATACCTTTACTACTAATATATAATAACATTATCTAACATCTCCCCTCAAATTCACGATGCATTAACATGGAGCATCGAGAGTTTGTCAACTAAAAAATGAAAACGTTTAATGGAATGCATCTTTGTGAACAAATCAACAATCTATAAAGATGAGTAGACAAACGGTAGAGTAATGGTTCTATGCTGAAGATGATGACGAGTAAGATGACAATCAATCTCAATGTGTTTGGTGCGTTCATGAAAGACTAATTTGTGAGCAATTTGAGTAGCACTCTTGTTATCGCAGTGCGTCGAAGTTGGCTCAGAAAGAAAGATACCCATATTAGACAAAAGCCAACACAAACAAATTATTTCAGCGGTAGTGGATGCCATAGCACGATACTCAACTTCTATAGAGGAGCGAGAGACAATGTCCTATTTCTTACTCTTCCAAGAAATAAGAGAGTCTATAAGAAAGATAAAAAAATCTTGTGGTAGATTTACGATATGTGGTGTCACCAGTCAAATAAAACATCAAAATAAGCTCGTAACTCCAATGAGGATGACGATGGAAAGAAAATGCTTTGAAATTGAGTTCCTCGAAGATAACAAAGAACCCGAAGAACTGCTGCCCAATGTACTGTAGTAGGAAAAACAACAAACTGACTAACAACATGAACAACATAAGCAATGTCAGATATGGTAATCGTGAGATACACTAAGCTGCCAACCAAAGTACGACACAAAGTGGAATCTGGTAAAGGAACACCATCCGAGGGAGCATATTTCACATTCAAATCAAGAAGAGTATTTGCTGCTCTAGTATGAGAAAGACGAGTCTGGTCAAGAATGTTGGCAATGTACTTGGATTGAGAAAGAAGATAACCTCTAGGAGAGTAGGCAACTTCAATCCCCAAGAAATAGAAAAGAGTTCCCAAGTTCTTCATCTCAAACTGTTTGGCTAACTACAATTTCAACTCAATGATTCCACTAACATCATCACATGTAATAATCATATCATCAACGTATAGAGAAAGTATACTGTGACCATAAGTGGTGGACCTTATAAACAATGCAGAACCATGTTCACTAGAGCGAAAACCAAGAGAAGTGATCACAGTAGAGAATTTCTCAAACCAAGCTCGAGGAGCCTGTTTAAAACCATATAGAGCCTTTTATAACTTACATATTTCCCCTTGATTATGAGAAAATCCTTGTGGAGGGACCATATAGACTTCTTCATGAAGCTCACCATTTAAAAAAAGCATTTTTGACATCTATTTGGAAAATATGCTATTGATGAATAGATGCAACTGCAATAAGAGTACAAATAGTCGTCATCTTGGCTACAAGAGCAAAAGTTTCTTCATAATGCATACCATATTGTTGAGAGAAACCCGTAGAAACAAGACGTGCTTTGTAGCGCTCAACTGACCCATCAGACTTAGTTTTCATATTGTATACCCAACGAGACCCAATATCACGTTTTTCAGGAGGAAAAGGTACTAATTCCCAAGTGTTGGTTTTGTACAATGCAGATAATTCTTCTGCCATAGCCTGCTGCCAAAGAGGATCAAGAACAACCTCTTTATAGGAAGAAGGCTCAAATAAACTATGAATAGAGGTTAAGAAAGAAGCAAACGAAGTTGAGTAAGTGGCATAGACAAAATCAAGTAACTGAGTAGACTTACGTTGACGAGAGGGGTAACGAGGAGGATCAATAATCGCAGGAGGTGGTTGGACAGCCGGGGGGACAAGAGGGATGTCATCATGTGGAGTTGTAGTATTTGTCATGCAATTCTCAACATTACAATCGTTAGAACCGTTATCATTAGGACCAAACAGATCAAGATGGGTTAGTTTAGAACTCTTAGTAATCTGAGAATGAGAGGAAACTGAGTAATAAGGGATATGCTCAAGCAAAACAACACGACGAGATACAGAAAGTTTTCTTGCATGAGGATCATAACAATGATAACCCTTTTGACCATCCCCATAACCAAGAAAAACACACATGGCTGAACGAGAAGACAACTTATTGTGCTCTACTTGAGGGCAAAAAACCAAACAAGTAGAACCAAAAACTTTCAAAGAATAGTAATCAGGGGTAGAATCATACAATTTTTCAAAGGGAGACAAACCTGATATGATAGAGGATGGAATTCTATTAATAGCATGAACAACAGTAAGAACTGCTTCTCCCCAAAACTCACTAGAAACTGAGGCGAATAACAAAAGGAAACAAGCAGTCTCTATAATATGACGGTGGTTTCTTTCAGCAACTCAATTTTGTTGAGGAGTATCAGTAAAAGATGTTTGGTGGAAAGTGTCGTCATAAACAAGTAATTCAGAAAATTTATTAGAGGTTTATTCACCACCTAAATCACAACGAAAACACTTTAGAACAGAATTATGTTGAGTTTTGACCATTGCATGAAACATATGATAAATGTCAAAAAATTCATATCGATTTTTCATAAGATAAACCCAACAATAACAAGTGTAATCATCAAAAAATGAAACATAATATCTAGATCCACCTTTGGTGAGAACCAGTGATGGACCTCAAACATCAGAGTGAACTAAATCAAAGGGCGCATGTGAAACGAAAACACTTTTACTAAACAGTAAAGCTGGAAGTTTAGAAAGTTTACAACCACAACAATATGAGATATCACATGTTTGTAACTTTCCTAGGGCTCCAGTAGAAGCCAAATATTTTAATCTAGAAGCAGAAACATGTCCAAGGCGATAATGCCATAAATAAAAACCAGAAGATAAGGAATTCAAGCGAAAACTAGATAATAAGTCAACAGTAGTTGTTGAGGCTGTAGTATCATGGAGTCGCAGGTCATCCAAAACATCAAGTCCCTCCTTTCTATGACCTATCCCAATCAGCCTCTCGGAATGTGGATCCTGCACACAACAAGAAGTGGAAGAAAATATAACCGAATAACCGAGATCACATATTTGACTAACAAAAACAAGACTCAAAGTAAGATTAGGAATATAATAAACATCAGAAAGAGACATGTTAGGTGTGGAGACATAACCAACGTCTTATAGTGGCATATGAGTGCCATCAGCAGTCATAACCGACACAAATGAGGAGAGTTTCACAAACACAAAAGATTTATCATCGTATGTCATATGATGAGATTCTCCCGAATCAAGAATCCATATGGAAGGAGATATACCTGACATACCAAAAGAGTTCAAACCTTTAGAAGAAGCAACGACATTGGACGATGGCCCCCTACAATTCTTCTTATGTGCTCTCCCCAATTTTGGACAATGTGTTTTCCAATGTGCTTGAAGAGAATCATCCTTAGCATCAACCATAACAAATAATGACAGAAAATACGACAAACACAATGAGTGAGACAAAATAAATTAGGGATAATTTGGTGTTGTGCGAGCACGATTTCTCGTCGATCCGACCGTTGAAGACGAAGACTTGAATGTTGCAAATTCGTTGTCTAAAAATCAGCCCGATCCAACGCTTAACGAATGTGCAATCGATGTTTTTGTGAGACTGATTTAACAAAATCGAGAATATTGTTACTCTTCTCTTTTCTCTTTTTGTGGTTGCCTTTTTTTATCAAAATAGTCTCTCTCTTCTTTATAGTAGATCCCAAAATCAACCAAAGCTCTTTGATACCATGTTAATAATGGAAAGAGGAAGAAGATAGACAACCACTCTAGGGTTACACTGAGTATATATACAAGATAATAAAAATGTCTAAAATACCCTTACTACTAATATATAATAACAATATCTAACACCTTAAACCATATTTTTGAGAGGTCTCTATTAGGCACACCATCTTAATTAATTTGTTATTCTATTTTATTAATATAAGTATATTAGTCATAAATATGAAGTCATACTTAACACGTGCATTATGATCTTTTAGTTTGTTGTTGTTGTCCTTTGTTGTTTAGTTGATGCAATTATGATGTATGAGAGCATACATTTGATCTTTTAAGTTTTTTCTTCTTCTAGTTTTATGTTGTCTACAAACATGTCATGAGTTATGTTTACTCATGGTTTTTTTGTGGGTAATGTTTCGTTCTTTAGTTTGATGTTATCCTTGATATTTTCATTGTTAACATTACCCTTAAATACTAATAATATATATATATATATATATATATATA
>JBBPBT010000152.1:12761111-12780948 GCA_037974875.1 Cicer bijugum | reverse complement strand
TTTTTAGTTTTTGATGGAGTTTTAAGTTAATTTAATTCAAATTAAAATGAGTTAACTCTCGCCGCATAAATTTTAAGTATTTTTTAAATTCAATGGAGTTGCCACAAAATTATTTTAAAACAGGGAATATACTGAGAAACCCTTAAAAATAAAATAAAAAAAATAATTATAGTAAATGGTCTATGAAATCAAATTTTGAGTTATAGAATCCATTATGTGTAGAAAAGGTATTATCACATACGACATCCGTTAAAATACGGTTACTTATACAAGAAATCCCCTCATTTGTGGCATACTTAAATATTTTGTGGCCGAAAAATACTCTCACAAATCAGTGACCAAAAAAGCACTCACAAATACAAAAAATTCAAATTGGTCTTTAATTGTGGCTAAAAAAGCGCTCACAAAACACTAAAATTTTAGCTGGATTTTGTGGCTGCCTAAGCCCTCACAAAATCACAATGTTGTCATTTTGTGAGGGCTTAGGCCGCCACAAAATTCAGCTGAAATTGGAGCCTTTTGTGAGGACTTTTGCAGCCACAAAATCAACCCTTTGTGAAGATGAAGGCCGCCACAAAGGCAAACCATTTGTGGCCGCCCAAATCGCCACAAAGGACTTAATTTCTGACTGTTAAAGCCGTCACAAAAGATCAACCATTTTCTATAAATATCCCTCCACTACTCTTATTATTTTTCACTTCTACCTTCTCTTTAAACCTTTTTCTAAATTTTCTCTCCACCTTCTCTCTACAAAAATTATTTCTCCAAGTTTTTTCTTTACTATCTTGAATTTTGGTAAGTTTATATTATATACTTAGTTTTTTAATTTTATTTTTGATTTGAAGTTATTTATTTAATTAATATTATTGAATTTTTATTTTGACAGTGGTGATATATTGTGTTTACTTCGAAGAGTTGTCAGCTCTGTGAAAGTTTCAAGTCAGATACTACCCGATATCAAGCTAGTATTTTATATATTTTAAATATAGATTAGTAAAATATGTGATATTATAAATATATTTATATTATGTTTAAAATACAGATTAGTAATATATGTGTTATTATAGATTTATTATAAAAAAAAATAGAAATTATGTTGTTTACATAATATATGATAAATAAAAATTTGAAACACATGTAAAATTTATTGATTTTAATATAACTATTTTTTAAAAAAACATTATTAAAATTGATGATATTAATATTTGTTGTTAGTTATTAAAAAGAGTTGTAGTTGAGTTCGTACGAAAAATTTATATATTTTAATAGTCTCTATTTTTGTTTATATATATAGGAGTTATTTTATGAAAATTTTAATTAAACATCATTTAAAATTTTATTTCGGTTTATATAATTATAGTCTTGATAATAATTTATTATATGAATACATTATATCTTGTCCTATTTAATTATGGTGTGTTTAATTTTTGGTTTGTAAGACATGATTTATTAATTTTGGAATGTTTTATTTGGTTTGGTAGTAATTACTTTAATTAATATTAATATTATATTTTAATACATAATAATTATTTTAATTTTTAAATTTAAATTTAAATATTATATTTTAAATTTAATTTAAATATTAATTAAATTGTAATATTATATTTTAATTTTAAATTTTAAATTTATATTGATATTAATTTATTATGTATAATATCAATTTTTAATATTAATTTTGAATTTAATAAAATTATTTGTTTTAATAAAGTGAAACTTTTGTAGCGGCCTAAGCCCTCACAAAAAATTTAAATTTTAATTCGTTTCACCCTTTTTTGCGGCCTAAGCCCTCACAAAGGGAGACATTTTGTAGCGGACTGGGCCCACAAAAGCTTAATTTCGAAATTCTGCTTTAACATTTGTGACGGCCTAAACCCTCACAAAATGAGTCATTTGTGGTGGCCTAAGTCCTCACAAAAGGAGGACTTTGTGGCGGCCTTTGCCCTCACAAATGGTAACGAAAATTTCAAATTTTGTGGCCATTTTGGCCGCCACAAAGGTTTGTGACCACCTTATTTGTGGTTGCTTCCCTCTCTTTGTGAGGGCTTTTGGTCCTCACAAATTCAATGTATTCTTGTTGTAGTTTATTGTGCAAGATTAATATTAACTTAAATATATTTATTTCTCTTTACTATTAAATATGAATAAAAATTATTATTATTATTATTATTTAATATCCTTATTATTAAATATGAAAAGCAATTATTATTATTATTATTTAATATGATTTTGGAATAAATGTGTGCTTAAGAAATAAAGGATAATTTTTTTTATTAATGTGCTTCCCAAGAATGTGATCTTGCTCATACATATCTCCTGGTGCGACGGAGAAATCAAAGCTACATAGTTCTTGGGTAGAAAATGCGGATGTGTTGATTGTTTTTAAAGAAATTTATTTTATCATAAAAAAATATTTTGACAAAAAAAATGAGTTTGTTTGATTTGGGTAATTATTTTAAAATGCGATTTTTAGGACGATCAAGTCTCAAATGTTGGAAAACCCTATAACGTTGTGCTCAACAATCCATGCCAATTACATGATGAATAACCAAATGCGGAAACGTACCTGTGGGAATTGCCATTGATGAAATCCTGGGATGATGATGATAGAGCCAATGGGTTGGGTGATCTTCCTCAGCAAAACACCCTTAGGACCTTGCTCTCTTGATGGGGATAGAGAGAACCAGAGAGTTTTCCCCTTTTGGTTTGTGAAACTGAATAGTCTTGTTGTGTTTGCCTTGGGGACCATTACCCCTATATATTACTATTATTAGTTATATCCCAAATTGCAGTATTTCCAATTCAGCCCCTCATTAAATTAGAAATTGCCTGGTATCTACACTATTAATTTTCATAACTATTATGCTCTTTAGCCATAAACTATTATATATTATTTGACCCCTAGTTTATTGGCTAATTATATAATGACCCTAACACACTTTATTAATTAATTACATATGTGACCCATAAATCTTACAATCTCCCACTGGTCACACATGTATCCTTAGGAGTGTGTTAGACTTTATGACGTCAAAAATGTCATTATAATTACCTTGAGCATAATCCAAATTGTCCCGTCCATTAATCATATCAGCACATGGAACCAAAGAGGCTTTCGTCATAATAAGCATAACTAAACCCATCAATGATCACCCGTACTGACACAACTAAATGACATAGACCCATTATGAAAAGAGTAGCATGAAAATTACATGAAGTTGGTCAACGCATGTCAATTTTCAACTGGTGAGAAACGTTGTCTTTACATCCATTTGATGAAGCTCCAA
This sequence comes from Cicer bijugum, assembly GCA_037974875.1. Classification (NCBI taxonomy): domain Eukaryota; kingdom Viridiplantae; phylum Streptophyta; class Magnoliopsida; order Fabales; family Fabaceae; genus Cicer; species Cicer bijugum. Next base: position 12,777,664 of record JBBPBT010000152.1, on the reverse strand, counting down.
ATCAAAGTGAGCAACAAGAGCCATGATTATTCTTAAAGAGTCATTCGATGAAACCGGAGAGAAAGTCTCTTTATAATCAATCCCTTCCTTTTGAGTATAGCCCTTAGCTACAAGACGTGCCTTATATCTCTCCACATTACCATTGGAATCCTGCTTGGTTTTAAAAATCCATTTGCAACCAATGGGTTTCACTCCTTCAGGTAATGGGATAAGTTCCCAAACTGAATTGTCTTGCATAGACTTATACTCCTCATTCATTGCTTCGATCCACTTATCTGAACGGGAATCTTGCATGGCTTGATGAAAGTTGACCGGGTCGTCTTCCGTCATGCCAACATTTTCCTCTACCTCATTGATAAATACTACATAATCATCCGCAATAGCATTTTTCCTTTCTCTAGTGGATCTCCGCATTGGAGCTGGCTCTTGAGGCACTTGTTCTTGAGGATCTTGAATTTGATCTGGATTTTGTTCTTCCTTAACAACCAGATCATCTTGAGTTTGTTCAATAATGGGAAAGTCAACTGGTGGAAGAATCAGTTTTGGAATTGTTACCGATTCTTCCTCAAAGACAAAATCTTTAACCTTAATCTTCCCCCCAAACTCAATATCCTCAAAGAACGTTGCCGTTCCCGTCTCAAAAATTGTTCTCAATTTAGGATCATAAAATTTATAGCCCCTTGATTTTTCTGAGTACCCTATAAAATAGCTGCTAATTGTTCGGGGTTCAAATTTCTTTTCATTCGGCCTATAAGGCCTTGCCTCTGTTGGACATCCCCAAACATGAAGGTGCTTCAGACTAGGCTTACGCCCAATCCAAAGCTCATAAGGTGTTTTAGCCGCTGCCTTAGTTGGTACTCTATTAAGAATGTATGCTGCTGTTTTTAATGCCTCTCCCCAGAGTGACTCTGGCAAGGTGGAATGACAAATCATACTCCTTACCATATCCTTAAGAGTCCTGTTTCGTCTTTCAGCTACACCATTCATGCTGGGTGACCCCGACATAGTGTATTGTGGGACGATTCCACATTCCTCTAGGTATTTGGCAAATGGTCCCGGACGTTGTTCACCTGAACCGTCATATCTGCCGTAGTATTCACCACCACAATCAGATATGACCTTTTTAATTCTCTTATTAAGTTGATTCTCAACTTCTGCCTTAAAGGATTTGAACACGTCTATTGATTGGGACTTTTCGTGAATTAGGTAAAGGTAGGCATATCTAGAATGATTGTCTATGAATGATATAAAATATTGTTGACCATTCCAAGAAGGAGTTGGTAATGGCCCACAGAAGTCCGTATGTATCAATTCTAAGACGTCTGTAGCTCTATATGCGCCTAATTTCTTATCTTTAGTCTGTTTTCCTTTAATGCATGCTACACAAACGTTAAAGTCTGTGAAGTCAATGGAATCTAAAATTCCATCTGACACAACTCGTTCAACTCTATTTCTAGAGATGTGACCTAGACGCTTGTGCCAAAGCTCTCCTGAATTGAAATTGTCAATTTTTCGCTAAGTACCACGTGATTCCACACTCAAGGTTTCATTATAGTTAGCCACAGTTTCCAACAAATAAAGATTATCATAACCAGAAAGTAAACCAGTTCCAACAATATTCGAATTTAAAGACAAAGTAAATTCTTTATTCCCGAATGAACAATAATATCCTGATTTGTCCAAATAAGAAATAGAGACCAAATTCCGTCCAAATGGCGGTACAACGAAAGTGTCTTCTATATCCAAATAATGACCAGAACTTAATAATAATCTAAATTTTCTTATGGCTTCAACTTCTACCTTCTTCCCATCTCCTACATAGATGCATCTTTCAGTATCACTAGGCTTTCGGAAGTTCAGGCAACCCTTTCTCAACACGCCAAGCGTGATATTTGGCACAATCCTTTTTCACGTGTCCAGGACTCTTGCAGAAGAAGCAATTGTTATCCTTAGTCTGCTTCTTTTGTTCTGGACCCTTAGCAGCAACTTTGTTCTTGGGCTCCTCAATTCTTTTCCTTTTGCCCTTGTCTTTAGAGATGCTAGTAAAGTGAGCGCTTTCAGTCCTATCTTGATTCAGCCTGTCCTCTTCTTGCACACATAATGAAATGAGCTCATTAAGAGTCCATTTCTCCTTTTGACAATTATAAGTTACCTTAAACTGACTTAATTGCGAAGGAAGAGACAACAATACTAAATGAATGAGTAAGTCATCTGACAACTCAAGCTTTAGTCCTTTAAGTTTAGAAGCAACGTTGGACGTCATCATAATGTGCTCTCTTATATTTCCTTTGCCTATATACTTCATGGAAATTAAATTCTGAAGCAAAGAACTTGCTTTAGCCTTATCACCTTTTTCAAAGCGTTTTTCCATCTCAACAAGGAAATATTTAGCTGTAACTATCTCATCTGAGACAACACCTCTAAAGACCTCAGGAATGCCACGCTTTATGATCATAAGACTTATGGGATTTGAGCGATCCCATTTCTCATGCTCTAATTTTTCCTCAGAATAACTAGAGTCCGTAGGAGTAGGGGGTCGTTCAATTCTTAATGCAAGGTCTAGATCCATGCAACCAAGAATGATCAGAATGTTCTCTTTCCATTCCTTAAAATTTGTCCCATCAAGGACAGGAATAGAACTCAAATTTGCAGATATGGAAGCAATAGATGTTGTGGATTAAATAAAGAACGAAACTTAGAAACTCACATTATAGGAAAATAAATCAATAAATAAATAAATACATATGTTCAAATCATGGAATTTAACCCATCTCAAGATACCCAGTGCACCATTGGTGTCAAGTCTTTGGACAGTAACACCAACTGCTAGTGGTACTCTTGTTGCAACGATCAAATATTGACAATAAGACATGTCAAACAATAAACCTTCCTTTGGGCCGATTTACTGCTCACATGTATACCAAATAATTGTCTAACATTTATCATTGCAGGTGTACATGTAATTCTGCCAAATATTAACCTTCCTTTGGGCCGGTCAATACTCGCATGAATAAACATTTACACAGCCATTCGACACTCTTCACGAGCAATTTAGACAAGAGAGGTCACTTTGGCGACGTCAAGTTTCAATTAACTCATTCAAAATGTCAAACTTGACTTGAACATATATTTATTATATCCAAATAAAAACAATATTTTAAAAAAATATTGTTCACTAATATAAACTGTGTTTCATTAGTATTTGATAATTATTGTTTTATCAAAAAAATGGTAATTATAAAAAAAAAAAATATATTGTGATTTGTAACATAGAGGTCCTTTTTTTTTATAGAAAAAAAAATAAAACATTGATTGAATAGGAGAGAGAGCTAATATCATAAGAGTGAGGAGTGAGGACAGTATCCACAACAAGTGGCAAGTGGAGAAAGGAATCAAAAAATATTTGTAATTAATAGAATCAAGAATGCAAACCAGCAAGGCTGTTCGATCTCTCAACAAGCCAAAAAAGGAGAAAGTTCTTGAAACAGCCATAAGCTGAACACCAATGAGAGACCAAAGAATAGAAATCTATGCTCAACAATCCATGCCAATCTTTAATGAAATGTTTGTTTTTTTCTATTTATGAAATTTGATATTTAAGTTATGAAACAAATTAACTTTTTTTTAAAAAAAAAATAGCTCTAAATGGGTTGTGTTTATATAAATAGAGTTTTGTTTTTCTGATTAGAACTCAGGCCCAACTTAACTTAAAAACAAAAAAGGTTAAAAACACATAATATAAACCCTAGGTTACAAACTAAAGAAACCTTATATTACAAATAGGGGTGGGAATAGGCCAGGCCAGGCCAGGCTTTTAAAGGCCTGAGTCTGACCTATGATTTATTTTTTCAGCCTAAGCCTGGCCTACAACCTATCATAGGCTTTTTTTTCGGCCTAAGCCTGGCCTTTTTAATAGTTTGGCCTGCCCTGGAAGCATTTTTAAAAGCCTTTTTAAACGAATCCATTATTACTTCTAAAACAAATAAGAAACAACTACTAAGTGATTGACTAATTGAACAGTTACAAAATATAAAACGACTACCTAATATAGAAGTGCTACCGAATATGGAACGACTACTGAATATGGAATGATTAGTAAGTGATTGCCTAATTGATAGAATTTAAAATAGAAATTAATATTATTAATATAATAATAAAAAATAATATTAATAAATAATAAATATATATAGGCCGGCCTGTTAGGCCTAACATGCTTTTTTATAAGCCTGAGCCTGACCTATTTAAATAAATAGGCTTTAAAAACAGCATGAGCCTAGCCTTTTTATTAAATAGGCCAGGCCAGACCAGACCATAAGTAGGCCAGACCATAGGCCCCTACGGACGGCCTAGCCTATTCCCATCCCTAATTACAAACTAGAGGAGGCGGCCGTAGAAAGCATCAGCTTGGAAAAAAATGTAAAAGCTCTGCAATAAGTAGACATGAAGGACGTAGATGAAGACCACAACCAAGAATCCTAAACAAAACAGTAGCACGCGCGGGGTTGTTTTGTCTAACCGCTTGGAGAATGTCATTGGTGCCGCCGACTCCTTTTCTTGAAACCTCCATCTCTCCTGAATTGGGATCAGATTAGATGTAACACCATATTAGATACATATACTATTTGGAGAATGTGGCAGCGTCAAAAGGCATGATTACCATTATGGCGGTGATGGTGACACTAGTCGGAGATTTGTGATTTCTAATTTTATTTATTATTTTTTATTTACAATGTTGTCTTGTTTTTCCTCTAATTATAATCTAAAGAGAAAAAAAATTACGTTTAAGTGTTTTTTTTAACTTGTCAGGTTGTTTTTGTGCTTGCCTTTCTGCTTCCCCATCAATTTTCTATTTGATGCTTAATTATTTTTACTCATAATTTGAGTTATTCTACACATATGATTCATTTACGGTTTTAGACTATTTGTTTTTATCTGATTATGTTCATCTGTTGGACTGAGCTGGATTGTTGGGCTAAAGAGCTCTTTTTTATTTACAGATTTGATTAATTTTGTATTTGATTCAACCACATTTGTCTTTTTTTTTCTTTCTTTCGAACTCATAATTTTTTCTTCTCATTAATTAATTCATTACATAGCATTTTTGCCATACTTTGTATCAAACTAAAATGATCATTTTCCAGTTAGTTACAACAAATTAGTTACAACACTCTAGTTTATAGAATTATGTTTTTCCGTAATTAATTTGACTTAATGTTTAAAATTGTAATAATTTGTTTTTGTTAATAATTATAAATGCATAAATATGTATATATATCTTTTTTATTATATATATTTTTTTTAATTCATAAATATAAATTAAATAAAGACAACATAAATAGAGTATAATTTAATGGGTCAAACAAAATTGGAGTACTACAGTTGCTCCTATTTAATTATTTTTTACTTGAAAAATATGAAAATATGAATAACAATGATTTTTATATTATCGGGTAAAAGATAAGTAAATATAAGAAACTAAATTTTGTCAAACAAATGTTAACAAATAAATATATCTGAGATGCAAAAGTAGAATAATCAAAAGTATAAAAGTAAAATATCGGAAAAAGTATGTGAAACACAAAGTCATTAAAATGTAAAAGTGGGAAATAAGTATGTGATCATCTTCGGATTGTTTTCCGATGTGTAGATCCATAGTAATAAAAAATTATCGTCTTTTGATTGGTTACCGATGTGTAGGACGACAAAAATAAAAGTGATCCTTTTCTAGATTTTTTACCTATGCGTAAATTGATAGGGGTGTAAGTGATCTTCTTTTGTATTAATTACCCATGCGTAGATTGTCAAGGGTGTAAGTGATCGTCTTCGAATTAATTACCGATGCATAGATCAATAGGAATGAGGAAAAAAGTAGTTGGTCTAATCTTGAGGGTAGCTAAAGAGGGATAATATTATATGATACTTGCAATATGAACGCTAATGGTTGTCGAGTATATATAAAGTATAAATATAAGGTTTGAATGATTCATGTTTGTGTTAAGCATTATGCAAGGTTGTTGAGTATAGAATTTTGGGTTTAGGTGTGAATGAAGATGCATGAATCATGTGAGTAAGAGTAAATTATGTATGATTTATGTGTGTCATAAATTATTGATCAGTTCTTGTTCATATCTTTGATTCCCCGATCCTTATGCTCTTCTACACCCCAAGATTCAACAAATGAATAAAAAGAAATATTGTTTCCGCATGATGACTCTTTGTACCTATCGTGTGACTGCTTTTTTTAGGCGAATCAAAGTCAATTGTTTAAAACGATTACCCACTTTATTAACTTTTTACACACTCATATATTTTGAGAATAAATCGAGTTTCCATGTATATATCATTTAAGTGTCAAAATACTTAAAATATTTTTATATTTTTACATATTTCAAACTCCAACATTTATTATCATAAAACAACATCTTAAAACACTATAACAATCAATAATGAAACTAGATTAGTGTAGAAAGAGTGTAGCGTACAGCATTGAATGATAATATTAGGAAATGTACATTCGTTACATTGAAAATAAAGCAGTTGAAGCAAGGGTTACAATGTGGGGATGAATGTGTTTAGCTTTAGTTGGAGGCGTAAAAAATGCTAGTCATTCTTATAATTTAGGATTCCTATTAGTCAGCTTCCAAGAATAATAATTGCCCTAGTTTGAAGCGCTTGATTTTTTTTTAATCTCTAATTTTTGCATGGAGCACTCTTCCAAATTTTCAATCCATCAGGATACTCTAATTTTTGCTTAGGTTGCCTTTTAGGTTTTTCAACTTACCGAGTCCATTTTTCAATCTTTTTTTTTTCAAACATAATATTTTTTGACTGCATTTGAATTTACTAGAAGTGGAAATTCTCTTCCATCCATTTATGCGAGTATTAGAGCGATCTCAGATGAAGCTTTTTCACAACATATGGTCCTTCGTAATTTGGGGTCCATTTTCCACGAGAATCCTTTTTTATGGGAAATATTTTCTTTAACACTACGTCTCCTTCTTGAAACTCTTGAGAACATAATTTTTCTCGTATGCTTTTTTAAGTCTTTTTTAATATAGTTGACCATGACACAGAGCTATCATTCTTTTTTCTTCGTTGAGATTCAATAGGTCATATCGTGATTGAACCCACTCTACCTCTTCTAGTGTTGTTTCCATTAAGAATCTGATTGAGGGAATTTCAACTTCAATGGGAAGTACCACTTCCATTCCATACACTAATGAGAAAGGAGTTGCCCCTGTTGAGGTGCGAATAGAGGTTCTATAGCCATGTAATGCAAAGGAAAACATTTCATGCCAATCCTTATATGTCTTCACCATCTTTTGTATGATCTTCTTGATATTCTTATTTGCTGCTTCTACATCCCGATTCATTTTTGGACGATATAGAGAAGAATTATGGTGCTGAATTTTTAAACTATCATACAACTCCTTCATCATTTTATTATTCAGATTGATCTCATTGTCAGTGATAATCTTATTTGGCAAGCCATATCGACAAATCAATTATCTTTTGATGAATCTTACAGCCACACTTCTCGTCTCATTGTCATAAGAAGCGACTTCAACCCATTTTTTGAAATAATCAATAGCTACAAGGATAAATCGGTGCCCATTTGAAGCCTTAGACTCGATGAGCCCAATAACATTCATCCTCCACATTGAAAATGTCCATGATGATGTTAAAACATTCAAAGAGGTGGGTGGTACATGTACTTTATTAGCATAGATTTGACATTTATGAAATTGCTTTACGTAACTAAAGCAATTGGACTCCCTGGTCAACCATTAGTAACCAACCCTTAAGATTTTTCTTGCCATTGGGTGCCTATTTGCATGAGTTTCAAAAGAACCTTCGTGAACCTCTTAAATGATTTTCATTGCTCCCGCTTTATCTACACATATGATGAGAACCATATCATGATTTCTCTTATAAAACACATCACTATTTAAGAAGAAATTCATTGACAACCTCCTTAAAACCCTCTTGTCATTCTTTGAAATACCCAATGGATATTTCTTATTTTTTGCATATGATTTGATATCATAAAACTATAGCTTGCCGTCAGACTCCTCTTCTATCGATAAGCAATATGTTGGCTTATCTTTTTGTTGAATTTTTATGATCGACACAGTTTGACCAACACTTATTTTGAACATTGATGACAATATGACCAGGGTGTCGACCAATTGGTTTCCTTTTCAAAGAATATGGTGAAAAGTGATATGCGCAAAATGTTCTACCAATTCTTTGTTATGCGTATGATATAAAATCAATTTGGAATCTCTAGTTTCCCACTCTCCTTTTGTCTGATGGATGACCAAAGATGAGTCTCCACACACCTCAAGAACTTTTACCTTTGATTCGATGATTGCTTTAATGCCCATTACACATGCCTCATATTCAACAATATTGTTTGTGCAATCAAAACACAATCTAGCCGTAAATGGAGGGAACTGGTTGTTTTGGGAAATTAAAATGGCTCCAATTCCATGCCTTAATGTATTAGAAGCACCATCAAACACCAACGTCTATTTTTCTTTAACAAATAATTCAATCCCTTCAAATAAAGTCATTATACCTTCACCAGGGAACTCACACTATATTGATTGATAATCTTCTATAGGTTGTTGGGCCAAATACATTGTTAATGCACTTCCTTTGATAGCATTATGTGTAACATACACCAAGTCGTATTATGATAATAGCATCTGCCAACGGACAATCCTTCCAGTAAGAGCAGATTTATCAAAGATATACTTAATTGGGTCTATTTTAAACACCAATCAAGTTGTATGACATAACATGTATTGCCTCAACCGACGAACATCCCATGTTAATGCGCAACATGTTCATTCAAGCAGTGAATACCTTGTTTCACAACTGGTGAACTTTTTGCTCATATAATAAATAACATATTCTTTCTTACAAGATTCTTCATGTTTCCCTAGTACACAACCCATTGACTCATCAAGTACTGTTAGGTACATAATAAGTGGTTTTCCAGGAATTTGGGGCACTAAGATTGGAGGTTTTGACAAGTATTGTTTAATCATTTTGAATTTTTTTTGACAATTCTCATTCCATTCAACCTTTTGGTCTTTGCGCAACAACTTGAAAATTGGCTCGCATGTAGTGGTTAGATGTGATATGAACCTAACAAAGTAGTTTAATCTACCCAAAAAGCCACAAACTTCTTTTTCTGTCTGTGAGTTGCCATTTCTTGTATTGCTCTTACTTTATATGAGTCAACCTTTATTCCTTTTTGACTAACCATGAAAACAAGTAACTTGTCTGATCTCACACCAAAAGTGCATTTAGCAGGGTTTAAATGGAGTTTGAATTTTCTTAACAACACAAATAATTTTTGAAGGTTAACAACATGGTATTCTTCGATCCGAGAGTTTGCAATCATATGGTCCATGTAAACCTCTATCTCCTTATGCATCATGTTATGTAACAAAGTTACGATTGCTCTTTGATATGTTGCCCCAACATTCTTCAATTCAAATGACATCATTTTGTTACAGAAAGTCCCCCATTGTGTGATGAATGTAGTTTTCTCCATATCTTCGAGAGCCATCTTGATTTGATTATACCCTGAGAAATCATCCATGAAGGAGAAAAGAGAATATTCAACAGTACTATCTTTTAGGACATTAATATGAGGTATAGGAAAATCGTCCTTAGGACTTGCTTTATTTAAATCTAGATAATCAACACACATTTGAACATTTCCATCTTTCTTAGGAACTAAGACAATATTTGCCACCCATTGAGGGTATTTTTCCAATACTAAGAAACCAACATCAAATTGCTTTTTGACCTCTTATGTAATTTTAAGTGACATATCAGACATCATCCTCCTTAGTTTTTGTTTAATTGGAGCACATTCAGGCTTGAGTTGTTGCTTGTGTTCAACTAGTTTAGTAACTAGCTCAGGCATATCCTGATATGACCATGCAAAAACGTCCACAAAGTCAAATAAAAGTTTAATCAACTTTTTTCATTCATTTTCTTTCATAGACAGACCAATTTTAATTTCTTTCTTATCATATTCAGTCTGTAAATTGACCACCTCAATAGGTTCTTGATACGGTTGAATTATCTTAGCTTCATGTTCCATTAGCCTTTCTTGTTCTGGAGGAGGCTCACATTCATCTTCACAATCCTCGTGAGCGATATTAATTGGGAGTTCAAAATTACAAGAAGGGGTTCTAGCGCTTTTATTTTCAACATGTTCATTTTCATCTATGCATTCTTTAATTTAAGAAGAAAAGGAAAAAGGCAATATCAATAAAGATTGCTAAAAAGAGAAAAACAAAAACCTGTTGAAGAATTCAAAAATGAATTTATTGATAATAAGTATGGAATTGAAATACATGTGCTCTAATTAGATATGCTTATAGCCTTGGGCAGAGCAGAAGGAGTTAAAATACACAATTACTTTGAAGATGAATTAACAAACACGAAAAACTCGATAATCTTCCAATTGTTGAGACTGGTGTTTGGAGGACAAGGGTACACCAATTTGAGGGTATCATCATTAACATGATCCTCTTCGGCAACAGCCACCTGATCAACATATATTATTTTGACACTGTGAAAGGTTTGGTGAATGTCACAAATCGGAATCTTTTGGGAATTTGGTATTCAATTTTCCCAACGAGCCATCCTGCTTTCTCTTTTTCCCTTCACAACATTCTCTTGATCAACTTTGGTAGGTACATATCCCAACCTATACCTATCTTTCTTTTCTATTTGTTCAATCAATTTCCCAAATTTAACAAGAGCTCCTCCTTCCAACATGGATTTTTTAGATTTTAGTGATGTGGTAGATAGTTTTGGTTCCTTTAAGAGAAATCCTTCACCCATGAAGACAACATTGGTGATTTTTAATGCTTGGAAGAATGTCTCTATGGCTTCCTCCTTGCCTTTGATGTAACCCATGGAAGATAGATGACTCATTATCATATCTTCCTCCCCATATATTATTACAGCATATCGTTCACTATAAATTTTAGCTTTTGAGGGGGAGTGGATATCACTGCTCCAATAGCACGAATCCACAGTCTCCCTAAAAGGAAACTGTACACCAGTTTAATATAATCACTTGGAAGGTTATTCCAAAGTTATGGGGTCCAATTTAAATCGGAATGTAATTTTCAACGACTTGTCTCCTAGATCCATCAAATGCTTTCACCAACATGTTGAAGAACGTTCTCCTATCCTTGATCAAGTATTTCCTCCAACATTTACTATTCAACCCTTCACTAATCTATCATCTCAAGGTAATCTATGCCCTCCACTTTAAATTTAGCACACCTCTGTGATGTCACCAGCCTTTGTGTCCCCACAAAAAACATTTTCTATCTTTGGAATAAGCCAATATTTGGTCTTTCCAGATTTAGACATAGCTGGCCCATCTGTGCTTCATCATTTCGCTCTTACAAAATCTCTTCCTCACATCAATAGTTCATTTGCCACCTTGTCTACATTTTGTACCACTGTTGCTCCATCCCAAAATACTCCTCCCACCACTCCAATTGATGATGAACAACGTCCTTCTAAAAGGACAAAAATGGAAAGGGAAACATCCAAAACATATAAGGAAATCCCCAAAATCTACGTTGTCCTTCAAACTATCATAGCTAGGAAAGCTTATCAGGACAAAGAGTAGGCTATTTTATAGGACTGGATGGCTACTCAACTTGCTCCCAAGCTCGAACTTGAGCCTCCAATGCCTAATCCTCCTCCAATTTTTCGTGACATACCTCAATCGTCATTGTCTCCATCATCTAATGGGTGTTCACCTTCATTGTCTTTATGATTTAGCTTTAGGTTAACTCTCCTATTCCTTTTTGCTGATTTGCTTTGTATGACTACTTACTACTTATGTTTTTTGTATTGTTTTGAACCACCTTGTAATGACCTAGATCTTTATTGTTATATCAATGAAATATTATTACTTCGTTCAAATGATTAGCATATATTCAAGGGAGTTTTTACTAAAAAGCCTTCTGAATTATTATAGTCAAAATTAAAAATTTAAATTAACATGTTTTGTCATCATCAAAAAGGGGAAATTGTTGAGACAAAGTCCCAAATTAATATTTTGATGACAATTAAACAAAAAGTTGATTAAGACTTCTAATTTGATTCTAAGTGTTTTTGGTATTTAACATGTGTATTTAAGTGTGTTAAAACAAGATAGTACCAATCATTACAAAGCAAATCAGCAAAACGAAGAACGTTCATGACATATTTTTGGGAAAACGAAGACTATTATTCTCCACATTTGTCATGAACAAGAATGATCATATTTCTATGTAAAAGATTAGATCCAAGAAAGTGTTATCCATTCCATATCTTCATCAGAAATATAAGAGGATCAATTGATATGCTCTAAAGGACATTGTTGTTGTATCTTCAAACAGATCATCACACGTGACTCAAAGCTTGTAATCATTTCATATAATTGATAAGATCACAAATACAAGTCAATTCATCTTAAACTAATTCGAATAAGGTTCTTGGATTTCAAGAACATTCCTGGTTTCACCATGAACAATCCTGCTTTATGCTTGATCTTATCCATTCAATTACTCATGACAACTGACCTATTTCCAACGGTTAAATGAGTTGTCATAATCTCTCTTAAAGCATATAAATAAAGCTTCACGATGAAAAACAAATCAGAACTCAAAGTGTCAAGCAAAACATCATTTATTCAATCATACTCAAGCTTATCAAATTATTCTAAGTTCCAGTTTCATTTATTAGTGTGATATTAGAATCATTGATTATTGTATTCTGATATATAAAATCTATTTCTCAAATAAGATTTGAGCAATACCCATATTCTATCATTCTAAAAATCATTACTTTGTAACTCAAGACTATATTGTTAATATAGTTTGAGTACTTGAAATCCTTTTATGATTTAAAAGGTAATTTGTAAGTTCCTTTTTGAAATAGTGTAAGATAACATGTGGAAATCCTTTCTAGGTAGAAAGGTAGAACCCTATAATAGATCAAGACTGATATGTGGTAACGTGTGAAAACCAAGAACGTTCTTTCTTTGAAGCACTTAGTAGAAAATCTCACATTTGTGAGGACTAGACGTAACTCCAGTTGGGTGAACCAGGATATATGCTTTTGTGATCTCTCTATCCCTATCTCTATTTATTATTTGTTTTACATTCAGTTTTTATATTAATAAATTAATATTGCTGTTTTTCCACTAACAAAGAACGTTCTTCATTTATAACCAAGATCAATTTTAAGTTAAAACTTTCAGTTTTTAATAGAAATTTTAAATAGGGGAATTATAATTCAAAATCTCCTTCCTTATAATTGACCTTGTTTCTTCAAGTAGAATTAATGACCCATGGATCTTTGGAATCAGGTTTTCTACTAAGGAGAGTAGTAGAGAATGAGATACCTTTTTGAGCTAGGGACCAAGATGGTCTTACTGACACTTTTTTTGGTAAAGAGTTTATACAAATGCTCTAGTTATTCCTTAGTGAAAGGAGACCACTTAGTGTTGGTTTCTTTGCTCAATATTTTCTTCACTTGAGACTAGGAAATATTCCCCTCTCCATTATGCCTCTTGATCCAACTTTGTAGTTTTTTTATGTATTTTTCAGCAGGTATCTTTTGCGTGCCTTGGCTTTCAACAATGATCACACCATGGGAGCTTCTATCTCTCTATTTCTGGATTATCCCCCTTGCTGCCAAGGCTGAACTTTCAATTTCTTGTGGCTTAGAATCATTAGATCTAGTTGGGAACATGGAACATACGTACTCTATCATTCTCTTCTCTCTTGAGTTTGATGGAATCATTGGGATTTTCCTAATTGTGTTCATAACATTGGTCCAGCTCTTGCCAAAGGGTGACCGTGATGTTGTAAATATTGTGACATCTTTATTCTCTTGTTTGGACGGCTACAATTAGGGCTGTACAAAAAATTAAATTATGAGACCAAAATTTAAAGCTGGATTGAAATCTATTTTAAATATTCGATTAAAATAATATGGTTATAATTCGGTTTATTTATCAATCAATTGGATACCCACTCATGTTTTATATTTAGATTTGATTTTGATCCAGTTTTTATTCACTCAACTCCCAAAAACTCTAAATCCCCAAAACTCAAAAACAATTATCATTTTGCTATCACCCCACCGACCTTCCACCTTTCGGCAACATTTTCCGACAATTTGTTATTAACTTCATTGAGATATTACTAACTTCATTTAATCAATTGTGTTTTTCTAACCAATCATATTGTATGATATCTTGTTAATTAATTAAGATATTTAATATTTATTGACGAAGACTAAAATATGATAGACTAAATATTTTAAATATAATTTTTTAAATTATTGATTTTTAAAGAATTGTTATTTTTCAAATGTTACATTAATATGTTACGTTGGAAATGATATTGAGATTTAGATATTGCTCAAACTTAATTATAAATGCTCAAGACAAAAATTAATATATTAAATCCATTATATATTTTAAATCTACTAAATCTTGTGGTGGTGGTGTCCATCTCGGTCTTGGAAACAAACTTTCTAGTGTTTGTATTTTCTACGATTTTATTATAGTGTAGTAATTGTTATATTTGATCGAAGAAACTTTCAAGTTGTATTTTCTACGATTTTAGTAATAAGTAATTTAATGAACTAGTATGAATTAGAATCGGTGGTGTTAATGAAATTAGTAATGATTCAATTTTGATCACAAGTTATTATAAGCAATTGAACTTGTTCAATTTTAATCACAAAAGAAAGCAATTGAATGGCTGATGTATGTTTTTTTTTTAGCTTTATTTTATAAAAAAAACAATTTTTAAATATGAATAATTGATTTTTTTAAAAATAGTCATTTTTAAATTATGAATAAATGATTTTTAAAAAAATAAATATTAAAAAATAATTAAATTTTAACCGATTTTGAAAAAAAAAATTAATTTTAAAATTGAATTTTTTGAAATCGATTACTTAACTAGAAATCGATTATTTAATCATAATTTATTTTTAACCAAATAATAGATTTGATTATAAATCTAAATTTATATATTGATTTTAAAATAGATATAATTTAATTTTTTTTAAAGACACCAACCATGCCCTAGCCATAATTGAGTTTTGAGATCATAGATTTGAGAATAATTATAGCAATCAATGACAGCCTCCCATACATCCTTTACAATTGGAAATAATAAATACAACTTACCAATTGGTGGATCCATTGAGTTGATAAGTTAAGCAATTATTAAGGAATTTTTCGACTTCTCCTTAGAGGTGGACAAAATCTAGTTCTAAATGAGAACTGTTTGAAAATTGAACTGAATTGGTTTTTAATTTAAAAAACTGAATCGAATCGGTTTTCTGTTCAAAAAACCAAACCGAACCGTTTTATCAATTGGTGCATCAATTTATTACTTTGAACCGAACCGAACAAGTTTAACTTAGTTTTTTGGTTTATATAGGTCAAATATTACATAATTACTCCTAATTACTTCTAAAAAAACAAATTCAATTAAAGCTTTTTGAAATAAAAATCCGTTCGGTTGAACTTTTTCCAACTAAAAATCAGTTCGGTTCGGTTTTTTCAAACTGAAAACCCATTCGGTTCAATTTTAATTTTAAAAAATCAGTTCGATTTTCAATTTTTGTAAATCAATTCAGTTCAAAAACAGTTCATTTCAATTCAATTCTACAGTTTGATTTAGTTTTTGGTTTTTTAAACATCTCTACTTCCCCATTTTGTGAGATGAATTTATTGTTTCTAGTTCAACGGTATATCCATTCAAGTAGGACAGTTTCCCAAATGTTCTCAACTTTTTCTAGAGTGTTGTTCTCCATTAAATGCATTTTTTCCTTAGTGAACTGCATAGGGTTAGATCTGAGGCTCTGATACCATGTAGTTTTAGGGGTTGTGCTAGGTTAAAACAAATGGGGAGGAAAAAAAATGCTTGTATATTATTTTGAAACGACATTTTTCTCCTCTATTTTTGAGTCACCTAAGATTCTTGTTTATACTAGTAAACTTGGTTTAATCATTTTGGAAAAAAATCTCCATTGTGACTAATTAGGATAAATCCACAGATTCATTTTTATTTTTAAAAACGTGATTTAGTTACTTGATATTTAATTTTGTTTTAAAAATAAATCAATCTTGCAAATCAAATCAAAATCATTCCTAAACTAAAAAATAACTTAATAATTTATTTATTTTAATTTAATTTTCATTTTTCTTTTTCAAAATAAAATTTGAATTTTTTTATACCAAAATAAAAGGCCAAACCTGTATTATTGTTATGTTTTGTTTCTTTATTTTTGTTTTTATTATTTTTATGAATATTTTTCAAATTACGAGACGAAATTAGGTGTAACACTACATCCAAAAACAAAATAGAGGAACATACTATAATTTTATCTTTCTCTGAATTTTTTGCATTTTGCATTTAACGTTCAATATATTTTATTTTGGTGATCGTTGGTGTAAAATATGTTTTTTTTTTTTTTTTTTTTTATTT
>JBBPBT010000152.1:12736505-12759480 GCA_037974875.1 Cicer bijugum | reverse complement strand
TTTATGATCTTTTAAAAAGTTTTTTTTCACAAAAATTTAAATTTTTTTAACTTGTGATGAGATAACTATGAACTTCTTATATATAAAAAAATTTTAGTTTATTTTTTTTGGAGAAACTTAATTCATAATTAAACATGTTTGTAAAAATGAATTCAAAAATATATGTTGAATTAATAGTAAAGACTAAAACTTTGTGAAGACTTAAAATTGTATTTTTTTTTATAAAGACTAAAATTAAAAGTTTAAAATTTTATAGAGACTAAGTTAATATTTAATCTAATATTCTATTTTCCCTTTAATATTTTATTATATAAAATTCTTTTTTATTAAAAAATTAAAGGTACGTTCAGAAGATAAAATAAGAAGATAAAAATTAAAAGGAGAGAAAACAAACTGACAGGAGGAGAAGAAGTAAACACAAAAGTCAATCACACATGAGAGGATGCTAATAGATGTCCCCTGCCATAGATAACCAAGCCAAATAATACTCCGAGAGAAGTGTAAACTAAACCTAGCGGCACTAGATAAGGTTGGGGCCTCAAAAGAAGCAACGACTATAATTTGAAGGTGCACGTATATGAGAAGAGATGTTAGAATTGTGTTTATTAAAGTTAATAATTTTTTGATAATTTATAAATAAATAAATAAAAATTATTTTGATTTTAGTGATTTACTTGGAGTAAAAGTAATTAGATTCAGAGACAACAAACAATGAAAATATAAATAATTTGATATGTAGGTTTATTCTGGTTCACCACTAATCTGGTTACATTCAGTCCCCTCATTTACAAGACATTAAATAGCCTAACAACTCTAGACTTTTGAGGAACTAATCACCTTGACCGTTCAAGTCATGTCTTCTCCTAACAACCTGACAACTCCAGATTAAAGAAGGAACTAAACCACTATTGAGTTGGATACAAAAGATTGAAACTTAAGTAATTGCTTCTAAAAATCTGATGATAATAATAACTCTCATATTCTAAGAAATGAACAGTCAAAAAATATTTCTAACTCGAACAAGTGTTTCTCTTATGAACTCTAAGACTACTCTTTTATGCATTTCAATGATTTTCTTCTTCAACCTTGAGTGTCTATTTATAGTTAAAATATGGGCTTCAATTTAGTCATTATTTAATTCTAAATTGTATTTTGTTCAAATTGCATTTGTAAATTCTTCAAACTAATCATGTTCCTTTTTTGTTTAGATTGAGATTGTAAATTATTCATATTGATTTTGTTCGTATTTTGTTCAGATTGCGTTTGTAAATTTTTCAGATAAATCATGTTCATAGTTTGTTGTAGATAAATCTTGATCAAATCTATTACAAATCTTGACCATATCTTCTTTCATACTCTTTGAAGTTAAATATTTTATTCTCATAAAATACTTTTGTTATCATAAAAACTATGTAAAATTTGATTTTGGTTCTAACAATCTCCCCCTTTTTTATGATGACAAAATTTGTATTTTTTTAACAACTTTTCTTTGTATTTATTTGACTTCTCCTAAGTCTAAGTATCATTTTCTTCCCACTTTATTAAATATATTTCTCCCCTTTTGTCATCATAAAAAAAGACTTAAAAGGAGACATATATTTTTATCTTCTTTTTTTTTTTTGTCTTTTGTTTTTTTTATATCGTTTTTTGTTTTGAATAAAAAGTATATAATATAGTACAAAAAATATAAAAACTAATGTAAAACTAAACTTCTTCAAAGTTATCATAACACTAGTCAGGTATGAAAGTAAGGTTTATGTTTTTCTTTATGAAGTCAAACCTATCTTCAGGTAGTGGTTTGGTGAATATGTCAGTCCATTGGTGTTTAGTGTCAACAAACTCAATGTTTAGTATCCATTTTTGAACAAAGTCCCTAATGAAGTGGTGTTTGATCTCTATGTCTTTAGCTCTAGAATGTAAGATAGAGTTTTTGGTTAGATAAATGGTAGAAGTGATATCACAATAGATGAGAATGTTGGATTCTGGAGTTTTGTAGTCTTCAAGTTGATGTTTTATCAAAAGTAGTTAAGAATTGCAGCCAACTGCTGAAATGTACTCAACATCAACTATTGGCATTGTAATGGTATTTTGTCTCTTACTTGACCAAGATATTAAGTTGTCACCTAAAAATGTGCAGTTGCCACTAGTGCCCTTTCTCTCAAGTTTATCATCGACATAATCAGAATCATAATATCCATTAAGTTTGTACTTAGGAGATTTCTTGTAGAACAAGGTAAGGTTGATAGTGTCTTTTGAAGTAGTAATGTCAATCATGTAATACCTCAATTTTATTCCGTTGAAAATAATTTCAAAAAGATATAATAAAATAATATGTTTATTTTTACTTGAACTTACTATCCAAAGGTAACAAACAAGTAGTAACAAGCAAGCAAGCATCATCATCTAAATACAAGATGTATACGGATAAATTGTGGAGCGAAAACAAAATTCAATTCGAATTAACATCGAAAAAAAAAAATACAAATAACAAATTACATCTTCTTGAACCATTAACAAACTCAAGAAGATCTTTTCCATCAATACGAAGAATCACAATTAGGTCTCATTTAAGTCCAGCAGCCATACCCATTAGAATGCCTGAGAAAACCTCTTTGAACTTTGTTTTGCTCACGTTTTCTTGCTTTCCATGTGTGAATTCATTCGACTCCTATGCAATTAATTAATAAGTTAATATTGTAATTTCTTGTTTACTCATTGATTCAAATATAATGGATAAAGACATGTTCTTACCAACATTAAGAAATCAATCTATTGAATAAACAAACAATAAAAAAAAAGTATAAATATTACAAACTCGCATGTATTGTGGGAATATCTTTCTTTTTGTTTGACTTAACAAATATTTTATAGTCCAAAAACATAATAAAAAAAAAAGACAAAGATTGTTCTTTACATAGCTCAATCCCTTATTTTAGTTATTTTTCTTTGTTTTAAAAAGTTTATTATTTTCACTAATTCTATACTCAAACAAAAATATGAGTTATATGTTCTCTAAAATAGAAAATGAAAATTGAACTCTACTGCTATTCAGCCCCTCCTGTTTTTCAACTTACTTGCTTTTTCTTTTGTTGTCTTATACTCCCTCGGAAAGATGATTTGCATGTTCTTATACTTAGCAAATGTTGCTTGTTTTTGTTGCGAAAACAATATAAAAACTGGGACTGAATCTTGTCTCATGGGCACAAAGATTAATCACTTTAATCTATAAATTGAGAAAAAAATCAATCAACTAAAAAAAATCAGATACCAACAAAAATACTTAAAAAGAAGAAGAAGAAAATAAGCAGAGTAATAGGAGAGAAAAACAAACATAAAAATGATTAAGGTATTGCTTTCATCTTTACTCTATCATAACTGTATTTGTTACCCAAATGTAATATATAAAATGAGTTATACATAAAAAAATGAAATTTTTGTTGTTATACAAAAATAATGTTCTAATTTAAGAGAGAATAAACTAAAACTCAAACATTTGACGTAGTTGTCGTTGCCGAAACGTCGAAAGACACACTCATAACAAAACAGTTGCCCTACTAGTGGAAAGAACACAAAAAAAAAAAAAAGAAAGGAACAACGCAGAAATAAGAAAGGGGAAAATGAGAATAGGAAAAGAAAAAAAAGAAGTTGGATACGGAGGCAAGAATATAAGAGGCCGAGCACGAAAGGATCAAAAAATACGGTTGACGTTCCGGCAACGACAACTACGTCAAATATTTGAGTTTTAGTTTATTCTCTCTTAAATTAGAACATTATTTTTGTATAACAACAAAAATTTCATTTTTTCATTTATAACTCATTTTATATATTACATTTGGGTAACAAATACAGTTATTATAGAGTATATATATATATATATATATTACTTATATTATTATTTGGTATTCTTTTATTTCTTTTATGTTGATTTTTTTTATCATTATATATAAAAATTAGTTTTTTTGATTTTAAGATCATTGATTCTTTATAAGCTTTATATCTTTAGCATTCATTTTTTTATTTTTATTTTTTTTTAAATAAGTCATATTTTTTATATATTAAATTTAATTAATTTATAATAAATATTAAATATGCTAAAAATGCAGAGAAATTTTGTATTAAAGACTAATTAGATGTATCATCTTTTAATTTATAAATTGTCAAGACACAAGTTGTACAATTTTATAGTTCTAAAATTCATTTTTATAAATAAATTAATTTAAAATCAATTTATTCAAATTTAACTATTTAGATGTGACATTTTCTTTGAGTTGTTAAGACACAAGTTATACTACTTGGTAGTTTTGAAACTCTATTTTAAAAAATAAGAAATAATATAAACTATTCTTAAGAGCATTAAATTAGATGTGATATTATTTTTACTCCTTGAGTTTTGAGACACGAGTTGTACAATTTAATCATCTTAAAACTCGTATTTTAAAATAATTATTCAAATCAAACAAACTCTTTTTTATTTTCGTCAAAATTAACTTTTTTAATAACAAAACAAAGCTTATTAAAAAGCAATCAACATCCGCATTTTCTATCCAAGAACTTCATAACTTTGGTTTCTCCATTACATCGGGAGAAACATTAGAGCATGATTGCACTTTTGTCAAGCCTAATTTCAAGAACTTTTTTTCTTTCTCTATATTTTAAATATACTTTTATAATTAGATTCTTTTCATAAAAACATTATATTTGCATTTTTTAAAGGAGAAATAAATATATTTAATTTAATATTAATTTTGTACAATTAATTATAATTAACCGTATTTTTAATAGATTTTGTAGGGTGCTAATACATTCCCAACACATAATCGACTCCCGATCTCAAAATTTGGTTTCAAAGACTTTTTTTCTTTCTATTTTTAAAGGTTTCCCAATATTTTCCCTATTTTAAAATAAATTTTGGTCGCGACTCCGTTGAATTCGAGGAAAACTCAAAATTTTAAGCTGCGAAAAATCACAAGAAATGTGGGTTTGAATTGTTATTTCACCTTTTTAAAACTTCCTATTAAAACTTAAAGAATTTAACTCAAGATTAATCTTGGTTATGAAAATAGAAAACGAAGAACGTTCTTGGTTAGTGAAGAACACACAATTTAACTTATCTATTTAATTTGATAATCAAAAGACTATAAATAAATAGAGATAAGGGAAGAGATATCACACAGAGATATATTTTGGTTCATCCAACCTGGGTTATGTCATATCCTGACAATTATGAGATTTTTCAGTAAGTGTTCAACACATAGAACGTTCTTGATTTTTACACCACCAGTCCAAATCAACCTTGAAGTGTTACAATCTTCACATTTTAACCTAGAAAGGATTTTCACAATCATCTTTCAGCCTTGAAATGATTTATACAAACACACTCAATCTAACATAAAAGATACACTTGGATCATCAATGATGTGTATGATAAAAGTGTTTGGGATCTTGACACTTCCCAACACTTGTTTGAAATAAATGAAAGACAAACTCAGTAAATAATTATCCAAATATATAGTGAAGAGAGCTGGAGTTTGCTTGAAGAGTTTTTTGACTTGTTACTTGAACAAGTGTTGGTAGATTTGTAAATTAGAATTTTGCCTTCATCTTCCAATTGATCTTCCATTTATAGATGTTAAAAGGTTTTGAATATTCAATTTAAAATGAATATAGTCGTTGGACACACTTCTTAAGTGTTAGATATATTTTAAAGCAATTAAACTATGTTTATGTGTTGTCTTGAACGTTCTTGACAATCGAAGAATGTTCTTGCTTTTGGGCTTCATGGGAAACGTGACTGAGTGAGTGAGCTGTCAAATTTCAGTTTTGATACTGTTTTCATGTCAAAATTATGCAGAGCTTTCTATCGAATATTGGAAGTACAATGTACATGTGTCCTTGATCACAACTCATCAATTTGGAGATTAATCATAAGGCAGTTTTCCACCTTTGGGCATTGATCTCGAGTTCTTGGCTTCACCAATGATTTGATCAGTCTGGATACTCTTTAATATGTGTTTAGACTGTGGAAATTTATTTGTCTTAATTGTGCCTTTTAAAGGAGAATAACCAGAATGTTCTTTTGCAAAACAAGAACATTCTTCGTTTTCTATTTTGTATGAGTGTTGGATTTTGACTGCTGGTGTGTGTCAGTCTTTTGTTTAAAAAATATGATGTGTTTTCTACAAAAGTGTACAATAATAGTGTCCTTGTTGTCATGGTTGTCCTTACTCATAGCTTATAATTTTGGAGATTGATCTTGATATTTTTCTTTGCTTTGTTGATCCTCTTCGATTGAATATATCCAAACCAATCTTATGTAGATTATTAAATTTCTCTATAATGAATACTGATGATTCGTAGTGTATATATATCTACTTTCGTAGCTTAGATCAATCTTAAATTACATCATATTTTGCTCTTTGTAAACCAGAACATTCTTGGATTAAAGTTATGAAATCGAAGAGCGTTCTTCATTTTCTGTTTTAAGTGATTTTCTATTTTTGTTCTAATATGAATTTTGTTTGTATACCAACTATTCTACATGTGTATCACTGATGTATTTTCTCTTTTGTTCATACCGTACTTCTTTGGTTTTAAGTCATTCCTCTTGAAGATCAAAACTTGTAACTTCATACAATGATTATGTGATTATGAATTTGTTGAATGCATATGTCCAAAGTTTCCTTGCGTGTTCCATTCTAATTATTTTGATAGTTACTTGCAGTTTGTTATGCATCTCGATGAGTGATTGAAGTTTGAATCAATCTTGATTTCTAGAAGGCTTTGTTCTTCGTAAACTAGAACGTTCTTGGTTTTTCTATTTAATAACCAGAACATTCTTCGTTTCTGTTTTCTCAAATTTGATCTTGCTTCTTTTAAATGATCTTGATTGTTTGATTATGCAATTCTTCTTCCTTAAATAAAACTCAAGTGCAATCATTAGCATAACACCATTCATAAAACTTAATCATTTATTCCATAAAGTTTGTTTTCATTAAAACATACATCAAAAAGGTTTTTGCCTTAACACCTTTTAGGTATCTAAAGATTCTCTTAACAATAGTTAAATGTGATTTCCTAGGGTCAGCTTGAAATCTTGCACATACACATAAAGTAAACATGAAGTTAGGTCTGGAAACGATAAGGTAAAGTAGGGATCCTATCATTAATCTATAGTTTTTTTGGTCAACTTTTTCGCATGAATCATCTTTTTCAAGTGAGCAAGTAGGATGCATTGGTGTGTAGCCATATGTTTGCAATCACCTATCTTAAATTTCCTAAGAAGCTTTGTTGTATATTTAGTGTGATGAACGTAATACCTTTTCGACTTTGTTGAATTTGTATACCTAAGAAGAACTTAAGTTCTCCCATCATACTCATTTTAAATTCAAGTAGCATCAATTTAGAAAGACAGTGAATGCCATTAGTAAATCAAAAAATAATGTCATCAATAGAAATTTGAATTATAAGAATGTTTTCTCCCATTGATTTTCTAAAAAATGTATTATTTACTTGTTCCTTTTCAAAGTTATTTTTAAGCAAGAAGTTACTAAGTCTATCATACCATGCTCTAGGTGCATGTTTTAGACCATACAAAGATTTCATGAGTTTAAAAACATGATTTGGAAATTTAGAACTTTCAGAACCTGGGGGTTGTTTAACATAGACTTCTTCACTTATATAACCATTTAGAAAAGCACTTTTAATATCCATTTGAAATAATGTAATATTATTATTTGCAGCAAAAGAAAGTAGGATACAAATAGCTTATAACCTAGCCATTAGAGCAAATTTCTCAATGTGATCAATGTCATCTTGCTGATTGTAGCCTTGTCGACAAGTCTTGCCTTGCTTATGACCACTTCACCTTTTTCATTTAGCTTATTTAAGAAAATCTACTTGGTTCCAATAATGTTCTTCTATGGTCTAGATACTAGATCTCAAACATCATTCCTCTCAAATTCATGTAACTCTTCTTGCATTGCAAGAATCCATCCATTATTTGTCAATGCTTCATAATTAGAGCTAGGCTCAATTGATGAGAGTAAGCCAAATAAACTGATATCCTTAAATGATTATTTGATCATCAAAGGATCACTATCACTTCTAATTATTAGAGTTTAAAGATGATATATGGTACTTCCATCCAAATCTTTCTTCTGACTTATCTTGACTATTTATGACTTGATTAGATTCATCCTTTGAAGAATTTTCATATTCTTCTGATTTGCTTGTATCCTCTAATTTTTTAAGTTCTTCTGGTTTGTCAGCATCTGTTTCCTTTGGTTCCGATAAACTTGCACTATCATCATCTTGCATTGACATTTCAAGGTCAAGTTGTTTTGTCACGCAATTTAACATGTATAGATATGAGTTTTCCTATTAAACACTCTATGAGCCTTGGATCTTTTAGAGTATCCAATGAAGGTACACTTTTGAGATCTAGAATCAAATTTACCAACGTTATCATTAGTGTTTAACATATAACACGTACAACCAAATTATTTAAAATAAGAGATCTTATACTTTTTACCTTTCCATAATTGATATGGTGTTTTATTCAATATAGATCTTATATAGACTCTATTTTGAATATAACATGCAATATTAATTGCTTCCGCCCAATAGTGTTTTATAACATTTTCATCGTTTAACATGTTTCTGATCATTTCTTGGAGTGAGCTATTATTTCTTTCTACAACTCCGTTTTCAAATTCTCCTCCATGGTCACTTCTAATTGTTACAATCTTAAGACACTTTTCATTCATTATTTGTTTTCAAAATGTGATAAATACTGTGAGATTCATCCTTACTTCTTAAATTTGTTACCCATGTCCACCTAGTATAATCATCTAGTATAACAAAGCCATATGTTTTTCAACTTAGAGTGGTTGTTTTCACCAGCCTAAAGAGATTTATATGTAAGAGCTCAAGGGACTTTGAGGTAGAGACTGAATTCTTAGTGGTAAAGGATTTTTTTTGTTTGTTTTCCCTTTTGACAAGCTATACACATAGTTCCAGTTTTGTAAATAAGCTTCTGTAGACCTCTAACTAGTTGAAGTTTATTTAGTTTTAAAATTAATATAAGGTTTGCATGACCTAATATTTTGTGCCAAATTAGTTTCTCTTCATTTACTGACATAAGACACTTAACCTCTTGTTTCTGTAGACTAAACAAATTTATTTTATAAATGTTGTTTTGCCTTTGAACTGTAAATAGTACATATCCATCATTATGACTGATTGACTTGCATGTTTTTTGATTGAATATAATATCATAATTATTATCACTTAACTAATTCATACTTAATAAATTATTCTTAAGACCTTTAACAAACAAGACATCTTTAATAAAAGGGGAAGTACTATTACCAATTGTACCTTGACCAATGATCTGACCTTTTTGCTTTCTTCCAAAAGTCATTGTGTCTCATTTGCTCAATGTTAGTTCTTGGAACGTAGACTTTTCTCCTGTCATATGTCGCACGCATCCACTGTTCAGGTACCATGATTAGTGTTTTAACTTGATTGTTGAGGACATCTCAATTTCTTCATCTCCTGATTCACTTCCAGAGTCAGAATATGTGTTACATCTAGAGACAGAGTTGGTATGAGCCATCATAATTAAATCTGGATGTTCATCGTAAGAGGATTCCTCATAATCATCCCATGTAGCCATTATACTCTACTTCTTGGACATATTTGAACATTCTAACTTGTGCCACATCTTTTAAATTTTTCTGGATATGAAATAAATCTCCTCTTCCTCTGAATTCAGATTCAGATCATCTGAATCAATATCCTCTAATTATGATGTTTCCTTTAGAACCTTCTTCTGCTTAGATTTCAAGGCTAGAGTCTTGTTCTTCTTCTAGGGCTTTAGAAACTTTTTCTTGATCTCAATTTCATGTGATCTGATAGAATTGATTAATTCTTCCTACTTTAGAGTATTCAGATCCTTTGCTTCTTGAATGGCAGTGATCTTAGGTATCGACTTTCTTGTCAAACTCTTAAGAATTTTCTTTACATGATCAAAACTAGTATAACTCTTCTCATGTACCGTTAATCCTAAGACTGAGGTTTGGAATCTGGAAATCATTGTTTCAATGTCTCAATCTTTTTCCATCTTGAACAACTCATACTTTTTGACCAGGAGATTGACGTTTGCTTCTTGAACTTGCTTGCTTACTTCATAGGTCAGAATCATATTATCATAAATACTCTTTGTTGTCTCTTTATTGGTGCATTTGTGAAACTCTTTGAAGGTGATTGCATTTATCATAAATATTCTAGACTTATAATGAATATTGTACATCTTCTTCGGAGCAATATAACCATCTTCCATCAAGTCCCAAATGAAAACGGATTTTCTTCGTCCAAACACGACGTGTTCAATGGATACCTGTTGATGCGGATTTTATTGTCATCCCTAATTGAAAATAGAAAACCATCAACCCCGAATCACCCTTGAACCATATTTTTTTCCAGAGGTCCATGTTAGGCACTCGGTCTTAATTAATTTGTTTTCGGTGTTAACACTGTCCACATAAATACTAATAATTTAACACATCACATGCTCCTGGTGATGTTTTACCTACGAATCCATTTTCTACAGCTCTATGTCAATAGATAATCCGTATGTAAATTATCGAAACAAGCTTTTTAACTTTGTTTTTGAGCTTATGTATATTTAATCAATGATTATTTGCTAGCAGTTTGCCTCCTCATTTGTTGAATAATTCACCGATAACAATGAGGCAATACATCATGTGTTGTGCCATGTTATACACTCCCTCTGTCTCATTTACATATTTTATTTGTTAATTTATTTTTACACTGATATACTTATTGTAGCTCAATTCATCAAAGTATTTCATAATTAATAAATTTATTTATATAAATGAAACTATTATATTGTAATCAATATAACTAATCAATTTTTTTAACAATCAGAAATTATTCAAACAAGATATTTAAAATGAAATAGAGAAACATTACTCTAATTAAATATAACCAAAAATTGATCAAAGAAATTATTTTACTTTCTTTCGTTTAAGTAGTACAAAATACAAATATTTTTGTTTGAGCTTGTAATACCTCATATAGTTTTTTTAAAAGTTAAGCAATTAATTATTTAAAATTTAAATATACAATTAATTCTTGTTTAAATTTAAATATATTTAACCTTAAACAATTATTTTCAATTAAAAAATAATAATTAATTACTCATTTGTTAAAAAAACTTACGATATAATACATTAAGTATTAAAATGTAAACGTTTGTATACTTTTCAAAAACTTAAATAACTTTTTTTTTTGTATGGATTAAAATATATTTTTTTTAATATTTTACATTATCTAATTGCATATTTAAACGTATTTAATTTAAACATGGCATTATAATATAATCTTTTAATTCTCGTTGACTAGTATTAAAATATTAGTGCTTAATTATTGTTAGTACTGCTTAATTATTGTGTTTCTTTTTTAAGAGGCACAGAAAGCTATTAATAATTAATTAAAAAATTCACCCCCAGCGTAATAGATGCACAGGAAATTAGAAATTTAAATACACCAAATTGGCTAGCACCTCAAAAGAACTTTGCCAACTATTCTTACCATTATTTTGAAATACACCAATAATATTGACCATTATTATGAACGACCCAAATCAATTCACAAACTTGTTTATTGGATAATTAATTATTCTTACACTGATTCAAAATGATAAATTTATAAAAGTGAAAAGAAAGTGAAATGTGTACCCATTCAAAATAATAAATTTAGTTATGAATTTAGAACTTTCAAAAATGATCCAATAATATTATATTTTTGTTATAAAAAATATTATATTTTTGTTGTAAAAAATATTATATTATTGGTGTCTATCATGTCTATTAAAATATATAACAAGAATTTTTAATAAATTTTTTTATAAGAAAATTAAAATATATAATTAATAATTTATAATTGATTAACTTCGTACCACATAAATTATAATTAATAATTTTGAAAAATAAACTAATTTGAAAATTTTGATTGATAAATAATTTATTTATGTATTAAATTTACAAATATAGAAAACTAAATTAATAAGGTTTCTTGAAACTATTTAAATAAATGAGTTCTCAAACCCTGAAATTTCCTTGCACGTTGTAATGACTAAGAGTTTTCTCTTTTTTCATATTATACTTGTTGTGGAGTTTTCCTCTTATTTTGTCTTACTGTGCTCTCTAGAAGGTTTTCCTTAATTTACATTTCTTAAAATATTCATGCTCAATATGCTGTTTTTTATTTTTTATTTTTTTTCTAATAACCCATACTCCAAAATAATTTATCAAGTTGTTTCTTTATAAAACTAAATATTAAAATAATTTTTTTTATCTTTCTAAATGACGATTTTTTAAAGAAATCTCGAGTTCAAATGTGATTTTCTACAGCAAATTTTCAAAAAAATATAATTTTTTTTAAATTAACAAATATATATATATAATTAATAAAAATACATAAACACAAATTTTAAATTACATAGATTGACTAAAATTGTCTGGAATATTTGAATAATGTTTTCGAGTATGACTAGTATAATCGACATGTCCGCATGATTCTGTTATGGTGCAGGAAACAGTAAACCTAAGAGAGGTGCAACTAATTGGTCATTTCGAAGTCAACCTTTAAAGAAAATAGTTTGATTGTAGAAAATTGCAGACTATACACATATCTTGTTCACATGTCATAGCTGCATGTTCTTACGTTTGTCAAAACTATTAAATGCATCTACCTAACGTATGAAATGTGGTTAATATATTCAACAACTACAAAGAAGAGTTTCCACCATACCTAATGAAGGATATTGGCCCACATATGAAGGTGAAATATTATATCACAATCCTGAAATAAGGAGAATTAAAAAAAGTCGTCCAAATAGTATCCGTATTAAAACTAAAATGGACGTTAAAGAATAAGTGTCAAGAAAATGCAAACTAGGTCGATTAACTAGTCATACTCAAAAATATTGTTCAAATGTTACATGCAACTCTAGTCAATCTTATATAATTTAAAATTTGTGTTTATGTATTTTTATGAATTATATATTTATATTATTAATTTGAAAAGAAATTGATTTTTTTTTTATTGAAATATTGTTTAAGAAAGTTGTCTTTTCGAACACGAACTTCCTTAAAGAAGTTATCATTTATAATACCAAAAGGAAATTTTAGTATATAATTTTAAAAAATGAATAATTTAATAATTTTTTTTTGAAGTATAAAAGTATTGAAGAAAAAAAAACGTCAATGATGCCCAAATTAAAGATTATATTATAAGATTATAATTTATAAGTGTCCCCTCCTTGCTTTTCCATATTTCATGATAAGCACGTTCGCAATAGGCCACTAAACAAGCAGAAATAATTCCATTGCATTTTATTTAATATCTCCCTAAATTAATTAGGGTTCTACAATTTCTTTTTTTAGAAAGGAAAAAAAAACAAAAATTTAAAAGATTTGAAAAACCCCATATAATTAATGTAAGATATTTAAATAAATAAAAAATCAAATATTCCTGCATGAAATAATTCGGTTAATGTGTATATTTTATTATTCCATAAATAAATTATCCGATATCACATAAATAAATTGGTAAATGAAATAAATATTAGTTTTAATTACCGCTTACAAATTTATGTGATATGCCCATATATATTTAGTAATATGATATGTCTCTATCATTATGATAGAAATTTTTTTTTAAATCAAATACATAGAGAAATTAATATAGTATCATAATGCTTACTTTGTGAGAAGCTAAGCATTCCTTCATATTTTAATAGCACAATAGGGCATAGTTTGTCAATATATACACTTGTTCACGTGCTTCAAAATTAAGAATTTTTTTCCATATTCACAATCATGAAGGAAACTATAGTTTTTTGGGAGTGGACACTTAATGTCTATGGTTGAACTAGGAAAACTCGTACTAACACATCACCCTTCATTTTCAATCACAATTCTCATCCTCACATCACCCAACAATAAGAATGATGATTCCACTACTCGATACATTGCTCCTATCTCTAACAAATTTCCCTCCACTCCCCTCTTTGCAACCATCATGTTCACAATATTTTTCAATCCATTTCAAAAACCACAAACATCAAAGGTGTTATTTTGAATATCCTGAATTATAGTGCTTAACAAATTAACAACATACTTGATATTCCGATTTACTTTTACTTCACCTTAGTAGTTTATAGGCAATCACTTTCTCTTCACCTTCCAACTTATCACAAAAGGCACAAAAGCAATAAAAGACTTTTAACATTGACACACCTATTCAACTTCCCGGGTTGTCGACGTTATTCATTGATGACTATCTCGACGACGGGAAGTGTAACACCTCAGCTCAATTGATAGTGGTATCGTGTGGACGTGGTACTTATCCTCAAGTATTGGGCTCGAATCACACGAAAGGAAAAAAACTCACTATTTCCACTGTGTGGTTAGGGGGGGCAGAAGGTTGTGAGATAGCATCACCGGTAATAATAATGGTCGGGGTGTTACATAAAAAAGATAAGTACTACCACCACACAGTCCTATTACCAATTGAGTAAGCAACTCAATTGATAGTAGGACTGTGTGGAGCCAATACTTATCTCCTAGGTACCAATTTCCACTAGGTGGTTAAATGGTGAGAAGGTTGTGAGGTAGCACTGCCGATAACGGTAATGGCTAAGGTGTTACATAAAATGTCTGACTCAATTGGTAGTCGAAATGTGTAGAGCTATTAAAGCTATAGGGTGTTATATAAGAAGATTGTGAGGTTGCACCGCCGGTAAAACTGTTGATGCTTTTGAAAGTAAAGTTATTAAAGCTTTAAGGGATGGGTCGCGTGTTCCTGACGGAACCGTTCCACTGATTTTTCAATCAAACTAGTGATTTCAACCTTGTATGAGGAAAAAGAACATCACTATATGAGTTGGCTTGAACTGGGCCCCACAAAGAGGGATATTGAGTCATGATTTAGTGGGTGGGTTGGTGACACATTGTAGGTTAAACTCAATTTTGGAGGCTATTTGTGAAGGAGTTCCAATGATTACATGGCCGCTTTATGCTGAACAAAATCTTATTTGAGTGATTTTGGTGCAAGAAACAAAAATTGAATTGAAACTAAACGAGTCAGCGGACAGGTTTGTAGGAGCGTTTGAGTTTGGGGAGCGAGTTATTGAGTTGATGGAATCAGATGAAGGAAAAATTATTAGAGAAACGATTTTGAAGACGAAAATAAGTGCTAACGAGGCAAGAGGAGGAAGGGGGTCTTCTCTTGTTGATTTGAAAAGGTCTGAGAGATTCATAGAAAGAGTGTGATTCTTATAACGAATTCTCTTCGAATTCTCCGTTCCTTATTTATTGAATTAGTTTGTGAGAATAAGCTTTAAAAAATGTGTAATGTTAAGTGAACTTCACTCGCAACTTTAGTGTCTTACTTTTGTGTTAAGTCACTTATTGTATTTTAAATTCTATTACTATGGAGGTTGTGGATGTTATAGTCAACTATTATAAGTTTGTGTTTATTTCTTTTTATAATATCTTATAGTCAACTATTACAAGTTTGTGTTCATTTCTTTTTAAAATTGAGTTTTATAAATAAAAAAAAAGGTGCTTATACATCTTCAAAAGTATTTTCATTAAAACAATATAACAATAATATTAAATATCAACAATATTACAATAATATCAAATACCAAATACCACACAAAAATAAAAAATTAAATCAATAAATACCTTTCAAACATTCCTATCTAACATTTTAATCTCACAATTTTCATATTTTTACATTAATTATTTAATATCTCAAATGACTACCGCCATATGTAATGAACCCTAAATGAATCATTATGAAATACAACTTTTTTGTTCATATCACATAATATAATCATGAATTCAAATACTCTTTCACCTATTTTTATTTTTCGACGCTTTACTTATTCGAGTTCACAAGCAAAAAGTATATGTTCCTTTGACTTTTGGTTCTCCAATTAATCTAACTCGACAACTTATAAGTAAAAGTCAAAAATAAAATAAGAGGCACACTCTAAAAGATTAATTTTGAAATTAGATCAAGAAAAGTTTTTCCAAATCAGAAAAATAAACACTGGAATATATTCATTATTCAAATTGTTATTTTGACATTAATTTCACTCAAAATGATACAAAATAGAAAATTTCATAAACCTATAAGTTGTGTAGATTAGAGAGAGCTTTAGAGTCACCAAGTTGTACAACTTGTGTCTTAAAAAACTCAAAGACTAAATATGTGTCATCTAATTAATCAAATTTAATTGTCGATTTTCAATTAATATATTCATAAAGTGTTATAACTATCAAGTTGTCACAACTTGTATTTTAAAAACTCGGAGAGAAAAAAATGTAGTATCAAATTAACCATATTAAGAAATTTTGAATCATTTAGAACAAAAAAACAATTAATTATAGATGAAACCACTTAAAGAAACAAACAATCTAGAGAAAATAGATTGAACCCATACAACCAAACAATGGCATAGAGCCCAAAAACCATTAAAATTTTATATAAAAAAACATAAACATAAGATTAATTAATAAAAAAAAATATGAAACAAAAAAGGGTAATAAGAGAATAAAAGAAAATGACGCATGTAAGAAAAAGAAAACAAACAAAAAAGAAAGAAAGAAAAAAACAAGTTGCGGTTGTACGCACACGAAGGAAGAGGGAAAGAAAAAAGAAAATAAAAAAATAGATGATGAAGAGTAAGAGAGAGAAAGTAACTCACTAACCTAGATTTGCAATGGGGCGACGAAAAAAGACAATGGTGCGCGACTAGTTGGACAGTTTAATGGTGGTCAACCATGGACACACGATCAACTAGAGATGGTGATTACAGTTCCTCTTTTTTTTCTCCTTCATTCTAGTGTTTTTCTTTGATTTTTGTTGAATATTTTAATTGAAAGGGTTTCTTTGATGAGATGCGAAAAACGAGTTTGATTTTTATGTTTTATTTTTTTGGGTTTTTGTTTTCATGGTGGAATGCATTTGTGGATGTCTTGAAAAACAAAAGAAAATAATAAAACAAGGTTGCTATTAGATTTCTCAATTTTGTTTAGAAAAGTTTTTTTTTTTTATGTCCATGAAATAAAATTGAATTACGGTTTTTCTATTGTTTTGTAACATAAATCAAGCAAACTGAGATTATTAGGGAAATAAGTGGCGGATATTTTGGATTGAGTATACAAATGGTGAAAATGATAAACTTATTAGGATACAAAAAAATTTAAATTAAAATATTGAATGAAGTTGCTTGCATAGGGAAAATGTTCTAGAAGAAAGTTAAGTTGGGGAACGTGTTCAATAATATAGTGCAATAGCTAAGAAAGCAAAAGGAGGTGTGAGCATATTACTTTTCTTTGTTTTCTCTGTTTCTTTTTTTTTTGTACTAAATGTAATGTAATAGAATTGATATAAATTCAAAATTACATCAGATAAATAATTGTAAAATGTTTATTAAACATATTATGACTTAGTTTTTGAAATTATTTTCAATTGATCAGATAAAATTGAGGTACTACACATGTGAAAAAATTTCATTGTAGTCCACTTCTTCCCTTTGAGTAAACCTTATTCCTAATTGTCTAGCTTTGAATCTTGGAGGCTCAACACCTAGAATCATTTCCTTTCTTTTAAAAATGCACTTGCTTTCATTGACCAAGATAATAAGTTGCACACTCTAAGACATTTAGCTGGCTATAACCATGGACTTGTCCGGTCCACATATCTTGTGGAGTCTTAAGACCTATTAAGTGGATGGGCTTAAATTGATTAAATAACAATCAATATGAATAGTTTTTCCCAAAATAGAGTAGGCATTCCAAACTTTGAAAGAATACATCTCATTTTTTCAAGTGATGTTCTATATTCATCCTTTTAGGCAGTCCATTTTATTGAGGTGTGCTTATAACAATCCTTTGTCTTTTTATTCCATAAGATTTGTTGTAGTTTGTAAATTATTCACTGCTATATTCAAGACCATTATCCGCCTCAAATTCTTAACCTTTAAATTTGTCTTATTTTCAACCATATATTTCATTCTTTAAAGGTTTTATGTAATTATTAAGAAAAGTAATGAAATATACTATGTCAGGTCCCCATAGATCACCATGCACATATTTCATAATTATTTTTTAGAAATGCTTTCCTATGGTAAATTTGATGATGTGCATTTTACCACCCATACAATGCTCATAGACTATGTGCATTTCATAGAACTTTAGTACTTTCATAATCTTTAGAGGCAATGGAAACACTTTAATAGTCATCATCAGTACCAGTCTTCTTCTTTCCTTTTCAACCAGAACATTTATTTTTGAAATACCCTGATTTTTGCATATGAAACATTTCAATTTTGACTTTTTCTTTTCTTTATTCTTGGTATTTCTCTTTTGCTTCTGATTTTTCTTTCTAAATTTTTCTTTAGCAAACAATCCTTCTCCATTACCTTTATCATTTCCTTCTAACTTATATTTTAATTCTTTTGAAATTAAAGAAAACTATACTTCTTCGAATGATAAATAATCTCTACCATAAAGAAGTGTGTCACACATATTTTCTAGTGAGCTTGGTAAAGGGTTTATTAAGAGCAATGCTTGATTTTCATCATATACTTTTACCTCTATATTTTCAAAGAAAATAGCGCGATTGTGGAAAATTTCAAGTTATACACGTGTCTTGTTCACATATCATAGCTACATGTTCTTACACTCGTCAAAACTATTTAGTACATCTACCTAATGTGTACAAGGTTGGTAATATATTCAACATCTACAAAAAAGAGTTTCCACATATACCCAATGAAGGATATTGATCCACAGGAAAAACATTGTATCACATCTTGAAATACAAAGAATTATAAAAGATCGTCCAAATAATACTCGTATTAGAACTGAATTGGACTTTAAAGAAAAAGTGCAAAAAAATGTAGACTATGTCGTTTAACTGGTGATACTCGAAATCATTGTCAAAATCGTTACATGCAACTATATAGTCAATCTATGTAATTTAAAATTTATGATTATATATTTTTATGTATTATATTAATTATTTAATTAATTATATATATATATATATTACAAAATAAATTGATTTTTTCTTTTTGTTTGAAAATTGCTTAAGTCGCCTTTGCAAACAAGGGTTTATTTAAGGGTTTATTTAAGGAAGTTGTGATTTGCAAAGGCTACTTGTAAGAAAGAAAAAAAAGAGTATATTTTGTTATATAATTTTAAAAAGGAAATTATTTGATAAATTTTTTTGAAATATGGAATATTAAAAGAAAAAGAATCCCGCAATCCAAATTAAAGATGATATTACAAGATTATAATTTATAAGTGTCACCTCCTTGCTCATCCATTTCATGCTAAACACGTTCGCAATAGGCCACTAAAGATGCATAAATAATTCCATTGCATTTTCTTTTATATCTCTCTAAATTAATCAGGGTTCTACAATTTCTTGGTTTTGGAAAGAAATTTTTTATTTTTAAAGATTTGGAAAACCCCATATCATTAATATAGGATTTTTTTTAATAAAAATTTAGCTTAATTGCAGTTTTGGTCCTTCTATTTTAGCAGAATCGCAAAAGTAATCCTCCCATCTTGTTTCTCCCAAGTTTTGGTCCCAAAATAGAATTTTGGTCCAAAATTTGATAAAATTTTATTTTTTAAAGCCGTACTACACCATTTATGATCATAGATTTCAGATACAATTGTTGCAAATGAGATCTTGAGGCATGGTGTAACTTAAGTAAATGCAAAAAAAAAATGAAATTTCATCATGTTTTAGACCAAAATTATGTTTGAAGGACCACAATTAAGAAGAAACAAAATGGGAGAATACTTTCGTGATTCAACTAAAATAGGACGTAAGCTAGAATTAACAAATAGTTTTTTTATTAAATAATTTATCCGATATCACATAAATAAATTGGTAAATGAAATACATAATAGTTTTAATTACCGCTTACAAATCTATGTGATATGCACATATATATTATCTATGTGATATGCACATATATATTTAGTAATATAATATGTCTCTATCATTATGATAGAAATTTTTTTTAAAAAAATCAAATATATAGAGAAATTAATATAGTATCATAATGCTTACTTTATGAAAAGGTGATCCTTCATATTCTAATAGCACAATAGAGCATAGTTTGTCTATATATACACACTTGTTCACATGCTTCCAAGAGAGAGAAAAATAAAATTTCCATATTCTCAATCATGAAGGAAACTATATTTCTTTATCCTGCTTACGATAGTGGACACTTATATAGAGAAATTAATATAGTATCATAATCCTTACTCTACGAAAAGGTAATCCATCCGTCATATTCTAATAGCACAATAGAGCATAGTATGTCTATATATATACACACTTGTTCACATGCTTCCAAGAGAGAGAAAAATAAAATTTCCATATTCTCAATCATGAAGGAAACTATATTTCTTTACCCTGCTTATGATAGTTGACACTTATATAGAGAAATCAATATAGTATCATAATGCTTTCTTTATGAAAAGGTAATCCATCCTTCATATTCTAATAGCACAATTGAGCATAGTTTGTCTATATATATATATACACTTGTTCACATGCTTCCAAGAGAAACAAAAATAAAATTTCCATATTCTCAATCATGAAGGAAACTATATTTCTTTACCCCGCTTATGATAGTGGACACTTAATGTCTATGGTTGAATTAGGAAAACTCATAATAACACATCACCCTTCATTTTCCATCACAATTCTCATCCTCACACCACCCAACAATAAGAATGATGATTCCACCACTCAATACATTGCTTCTATCTCTAACAAATTTCCCTCCATAAACTTCCACTTCATTCCTCCCATTTCACTCACTTTAACACTCCCACCTCATTTACAAACCTTTGAACTCTCCCCTCATTGCAACCACCATGTTCACAATATTCTTCAATCCATTTCAAAAACCACAATCATCAAAGGTGTTATTTTAGATTTCCTCAATTATAGTGCTTCACAAGTTACCAACACCCTTAAAATTGCTACTTATTTTTATTTCACCGCATCAGCTTCTATGCTATCAATTTCTATTCACTTTCCAACTTTTCACAAAAATTCTACAAAAGTCATAAAAGACTTTAACATTGACACACCTATTGAAATCCCCGGGTTGCCGACCTTATTCATCGATGACTATCCCGATGATGGAAAGGATCCAACAAGTCCTGGTTACCAAATTATGCTTGAATGTGCTAAAGCATTTAGAGAAAGTGATGGGATTATTGTAAACACCTTTGAAGCTTTTGAAAGAAAAGCTATTAAAGCTTTAAAAGATGGGTCGTGTTTTCCCGAAGGAACCACTCCAATGATTTTTTGCATTGGACCAGTGATTTCAACCTTGAATGATACAGACGAACATCAATGTATGAGTTGGCTCAACTTGCAGCCGAATCAAAGCGTTGTGTTGTTGAGCTTTGGAAGCATGGGGAGATTTTCTAAAGCTCAGTTGAATGAGATAGCACTTGGATTGGAGAAAAGTAAGCAAAGATTCTTGTGGGTTGTTAGGAGCGAGTCAGATTTAGATGAGTTGAGTTTGGACGAGTTGTTGCCACAAGGGTTTTTGGAAAAAACAAAGGAGAAGGGAATGGTGGTGAGGAACTGGGCCCCACAAAGAGCGATATTGAGTCATGAGTCAGTGGGGGGGTTAGTGACTCATTGTGGGTGGAACTCAATTTTGGAGGCTATTTGTGAAGGAGTTCCAATGATTACATGGCCACTTTACGCGGAGCAAAATCTTAATAGAGTGATTTTGGTGCAAGAAACAAAAATTGCATTGAAACTAAATGAGTCAGCGGACAGGTTTGTAAGCGCGTCTGAGTTAGGGGAGCGAGTTATTGAGTTGATGGAATCAGATAAAGGAAAAGAGATTAGAGAAAGGATTTTGAAGATGAAAATAAGTGCTAACGAGGCAAGAGGAGGAATTGGTTCTTCTCTTGTTGATTTGAAAAGGTTGGGAGATTCATGGAAGGAGCCTGATTCTTACAGCGAATTATCTTCGAATTCTCCTTCCCTTATTTATTGAATTAATTTGTGAGAATAAACTTAAAAAAATAGTATTGTTAAGAAGTGAATTTCACATCGCAAGTTTAGTGTCTTCCTCTTGTGTTAAGTCGTCACTTATTGTATCTTGAATTCTATCACTATGGAGGTTGTGGATGTTATAGTCAACTATTATAAGTTTGTATTCATTTCTTTTTAAAATTGAGATTTATAAATAAAATAATAAATATTTATATATCTTGAGAAATATTTCCATTAAAACAATTTCAAAAATAATAATGATGGAATATTTTTATTAGGAAGGTTAGATCTTGAAGTAAAATGTGAGATAATTACTGCAAACAATTAATGAGGATTTCATTTCATTTACCATATTGGGGAATATTAGCAATGACCCATAATAATGGAGGAAGAGTTTGACGTAGAGGACCCACATTTTATCAATCTTTGATGAGTTATTATGCAGAGAAGAGACAAATGTATTCTTATACTAGTTATAATAATTGTTCTTATATCTAATCATCTCCTTACAAAAGATTTTATTTAAGTACGGTCGACGATTTATTCTACTATTAATTTAATAGCTTACAAATTTTCTTTACTCTATCTCTTTTGACTTCAAATGTTATTTCACATTTTCAAGTGTCTCTTTTGAACTTATGATTTGTTACAATGATTCTAGAATGTGTATGAATTAACATATATAGTTATTATTTGGATTTTTAACTCTCATTGAAAGGATAATACAATTCAATCCTATATCAATTCAATTGTATAAAACTATTTGATTGATTTGCATCAATTTCTAATAACTCTTTATTGAGAGAATTTTTCATTC
>JBBPBT010000152.1:12713068-12725469 GCA_037974875.1 Cicer bijugum | reverse complement strand
AAAATACAAAAAAAAAAAAAAATTTAAAGACAAAAATCAAATGAACGCAGATATGTTGGTCCATGTAAGTTCGTACTTTTTTTATTTTCGTCCATTTAAAATTGTGTTTTCTTTTTGTTTTATCATTTCTTAGTTTGCTATTTTAGTTTTTTTTTTAACGGTCACTAACAATAGAGATGATATTTTTTTTAAAAAAAAAAATTAACATACAGGGTTGTGTTGGAAAACTATGACTTCTTTTTGATTAAAAACAAGAGAATTAAGATCAACTCCAACTAGTTAGACATAATTCCCAATTCTAATTATGCACCAATCATACAATTTTCAAGCACAGCGGAAACTTAAGATCGCATACAGGATTTATTCAAGGAGCATGCAAAACAAACAATTAAACAATGCTGAAAATTAAAGAGGAGGGATATGAAAGATTGCACCAAGTTCTATCCTGGTTCAGCTGTCCCTTGACAGCCTACATCCAGTCCTAAGATCCAACAAGATCTCAGCCTTTCCAATAGAACCTTTTTAGAATCAGTTTACAGATTTTCACACAGTGCCTCGCACCAATCTTAAACTATTCTACTCGTTCTATCTTCCCTTCCCTGAATTCCCAAGTTTAAGTCCCATAAACTTGACCAAGAATTCAGTCAAACGTCTTCTTGTTGACAGCCCTCAACCCCGAAGAACGCCACCAGTCGCAGCTGGATTTTCGCAAAGTAATTTGTTACAAAAGAGTATCACAAACCATGAAGCAAATCAAATATACAAATATCTTGATCTTGCTTCTTCCAAAAGTAATCTTTCTCAAATCAGTCTTTTCCAATCTTCAATGATCACAAGTTGATTGTCCATGATTGAGAAAGTGTTTCCAATTGATACTGGTTGTGAAAGAGTTATCTCACGTGTTGTAGCTCTGAAAATGAATTATCAAAAGTTATTGTATTGTTCAATGAATCTGTTATTCGTTATTGGTTCTCTTTTTGAAATAAGAATACCAAAGCAGTTTATATAGTTTCAGGAAAAACAACATATGAATCGATTTAGCCAATCCATTCATTAAAGTTATAAAGCACCCTAATCGATTTATGCAATCGATTTCGCGAATCTTGTTTTTCTTGAATCTTGAAACTGCACAACATAATCGATTTAACTAATCGATTCTTTTAAATGAGTTCTCCAGAGTATGATAAAAGTGAATGTCTGAATCGATGTGCATAATCGACTTGGGATGTTTTGTTCAAACAACGAGATCAAAACAGTCGATGTATGTAATCGATTCAGCCATTACAGTCGTCTCTGTTTCTAAAACTTTTTGTGCAAATCGCTTTAGTCAATCGATTTCACTGGTTCCAGAGACACAGTGATTTTCACCAATCGATGTGCCTAACCGATTGAAAAATTAAGTCTGAAGCTCATTACAACAAGTTGGTTTAAGCAATCGATTTACCAAGTCGATTGATGCCAACTTCAATATAACAGAAGTAAGTGAGTAGATTGAGCTAATCGATTATGGATGTTCCAGACCAAGTTCTTTTTGAAATATATTTTGGTAAGTCGATTTGCCTAATCGATTTATTTGCATTGGTTTGGTTCTGGAACATTCACATTCGATTTGGTCAATCGATGTAAACAAAAACATAACATAAGACAATGATTGAATAATCAATTTGCCAAAGCGACTAGTTTGCAAGGTGAGCTACTGACTTGCACATTTTCATTTTTAATAAGAGTTCAAGTCGATTGGTCTAATCGATGTAAACTATCAGTTCAGTCTTAGTGAATTAAACAATCGATTTGCCGAATCGATGTGTGGCAAACTGGCTCTCTGACTTGCACAATTTATTTTCTGATAAGTGTAACAATCGATTTACCAATTCGATTGATGGCATGTTTGAACTTTCATAAAGTTGTGCAAATCGATTGTGCCAATCGATTGATTAATTCCAGACAGTGTAATAACAATCAACACTTTTTCAGAATCGATTTTACTAATCGATTTGCTTGTAGATCTTCAAGGTTTTGTTGATTTCTTGAGTTCCAAGCAATGTTTCAAGCTTGTAGGATTGAACGGATTTTTCCTGAAATTTTCTCAATTCACACTGTTAGGTTTATTTTTACAAGTGTATGTTTGTCAAGAACTTCAAAAACGAGAGAACATATGTCTAGCACATAGCCATATTTCTAACAATCTCCCCCTTTTTGATTTAATTGACAAACATGCAATTTTTATATAAACTTGAGAAACATTTCAAGGGAATATGCTGAAATAACAGTTTAGCTCCCCCTGAGTATGTATACCCAAACAAATTGCAGAACACAGTATTTATAAGATAAGATACCACTGTGTTAGTACTAATCAAGTTATATATAAAAAAAACTTCTCTCCCCCTTTTGTTAAATAAGTCAAAAAGGAAAAAAAAAAATTTGCTCCCCCTGAGATGGTAGCATAAGAATTTCTGAAAAACGTAAAGGATTAGTAACAAGAGTTTATTATGATTATAACCAGAAGACACTTTTATCAGTGCAATAAACAGAATCAAACATAGTATGGCACGCATTTGAAGTCATGAAGATGAAATGAAATGAAATGCAATGCAGCGATTAACACAAGCAATTAACTTCAAAAACACTTATATTCATTTACCAACAGAGTACAACCAACAAAAAAATTACACAGAAAAGCAACATAGATAAACAAACACCAAAAAGAAACTAAGGTCCTAAACATCTATGGTTGGCTGATCCTCATTATTAGCAGGGGATGAGGTTGAGACCGCTGTATTACCCTCAGCAGGTGTCTCCTCAACATGAGTCACAGCAACCTCTACATGAGTAGGAATAAGCTCTTCAGCTGCTTGCCTTCCAATCTCAGCAACATCGCTGAAGGACAACTTAATGCCCAGATGTTCCTGAATTGCTGCTATGTCCTGTGCCATCTGATTCTGGTTGGCTTGGATCTCCTGAATTGCAGCATCCATCCTTACATTCAGCTCCTCCATTTTGGAGTTGTGAGTCGCCTGAGCTGCCATAAACTCAAGGAGTTTAGAGAGGACCTCAGACCCAGCTGAAACAGGCTCAACAGTAGGTGGTTCAACACTTTGCTGGGTTGATTCAGCAGTAGCTTGAGGTCTACTCCAGATTCCATTCAGCTTACGTAGCTGCATTTGGTTCACAATGGATTCGCCAAATGTCAGAGTGGTTTTGGACACTTCTTCACCCTTTAGAGAGACCTTGAAGTGGGTGAGAATCTTAGTGATTAGCTGTGGATAAGGAAGCACCAGCTTGCCTTGTGCTGCTTCCTGCATGTGGCGAAGCACAATCCATGCCCAGCTCATCTTGAGCTCCTTGCATAGACCCCACATCAACACTATGTCCAACCTTTGGACAACTGCATGATTGCCGGATCGTGGGACGAGCATCCGGGTGAGAGCATACATCAGCATACGATGCTGAACCTTCATCTGGCCGATAGGAAGTGAAACGGATTCCACAAAGCCTTCAATCATCAGGTCCTGCACGACTTGTTGCCTCTCAAGAGTCTCTTCCCAGCCGTCATCAGCAGCGTCAGCTTCGGTGCTGCCATCGACAGAGTTTCCATGGTACTGAAGTCCCGACAGGTTCGAGAACTCCTCGTATGTCATGGAAATTTTCTTGCCTTTCACCGTTGCTTTGAAACCAGAATCCGTCATTTTGAAAGTGGAGTAAAATGCTCGAATCAGGTTTGGATAAGCATCGAGAGAACAGGATAGAAAATCTTCCAAACCATGAAATCTGAGATGGTTTTGAAAGGTGAAACCATCACTGTCGAAGTACTGAAAGTCCAGAACTCTTGCTTCATGAATCTTGCGCTTGATGAACGCTTGAGGAAGTTTGAATTCCTCAGTTGACTTGCTTTGAGTGGCCTTTGGTGTAGGAGTCGCTTTATTCTGGGGTGTAGATTTCTTCTGTGGAGTTGAAGAAGTAACCTTCTTCTTCTTCTTCTGGATTACCTCCTTCATTGCATCAGCCAGCAACTTTTCAGTTGGAGGGTCCTTCCTTTTCTTCAATTTCCCTTGGTCTACAGCAATGCTTTTGCCTTTGTCTCGTGCTGAAATCTTGTGTGTTGGAATGGAAACCCGTTTTGAAAGAGTTGGAGGTGGTGATGGTGTACTTGAAGAAGATGAAGTGGAGTGTGTAGATGGTGATGTGCGCTTAACTCTTGCCATTTTTAGAGATTTAGGATTAATCTGAAGTAGAGAGGGAAAAGGGGAAGGTTGAGAAGATCAGAACAAGAAGAGAAAACTGAGATTGCAGAGGTTTGAGAGCTGGAAAAGAGATGAATCGATGTTATGGTTCGATTGAAACTATTCCTTTTATACTGCTGGGTATGTAAATCGATTTCCCCAATCGACTTAGTTACCGTTGCTGGGGAAGATCAAAAGACACGTAACGGCTAGTAAAAATCTCTGTAACGGTAATAATGTCAGTCGATTACCCAAATCGATGTTCACAATTACTTAATCGATTTCCCGAATCGATTTCGTATCAGTCCAGAAGCTTCAAATGACAGTTCAGGTAGAACTTCATCTCAGCATCGATTTCCCACATCGATTCCTTTGAGTGAAGAACTGATCAGGTTGAACACAAATCGATTACCCACGTCGATTTCGACTTAGTTTAGAAAACTTACAAATCATACCAGAAGCTCACTTTTCACAGCATCGATTACCCAAATCGATCCTTTTAAAAAGAAAC
Source organism: Cicer bijugum (assembly GCA_037974875.1). Lineage (NCBI taxonomy): Eukaryota > Viridiplantae > Streptophyta > Magnoliopsida > Fabales > Fabaceae > Cicer > Cicer bijugum. Next base: position 12,720,738 of record JBBPBT010000152.1, on the reverse strand, counting down.
TCAAACCAATTCTGACAATCGATTTCCCAAATCGATTTCGAGCTTGTTCAGAAATCTTTCCTATCAGTCCAGAGACTGAGTTGCAAGAGCATCGATTGTCCAAATCGATTATTTTGAATGAAGTTTCCAACCATACATAACACAATCGCTTTTCCAAATCGACTTCGAGTCACAAACTTAAGAAAAATAGACATATTATGGGTCAAGTCGACTAGTGCAATCGATTTTGTAAACACATTTTCCTATGTAACCACAGGATAATCGATTGTTCCAGTCGATTAGACACATAACTCAGATCTGATTAGGATCTATTATGCCTAGTTTCATCCTTATGTGATGGAAGCTTTCTTTTGGCAAGGCTTTGGTGAATATGTTTGCTAACTGCTCAGTTGTGTTGACATACTCTAACTTGATGTTGCCACTTTGAAACTGATCTCGGATGAAGTGATGACGAATCTCAATGTGCTTGGTCCTGAAATGCATAACTGGATTCTTAGTGATGCTGATCGCACTTGTGTTGTCGCACAAGATGGGAACAGTTCCTAAGTCCACGCCGAAATCTAACAAATGCTGCTTCATCCACATGATCTGAGCACAGCAACTACCAGCTGCAATGTATTCAGCTTCAGCTGTTGACAAGGCAATACTGGTTTGTTTCTTGCTGAACCAAGATACAAGTGGATTACCTAGCAAATGACAAGTACCAGAGGTACTTTTCCTATCCAATTTGCAACCTGCAAAGTCTGAATCCGAGTAACCTACCAAAGAACAAGTTGATCCCTTTGGATACCACAATCCAAGGCTCCTAGTCCCAACTAAATACCGGAAAATCCTCTTAACTGCACTAAGGTGAGACTCTTTAGGATTAGATTGATACCTCGCACACATGCAAACGCTGAACATAATGTCAAGCCTGCTTGCTGTGAGATATAACAATGATCCTATCATGCCTCTATACCTTGAAACATCCACTGGTTTGCCTAGGTCATCTTTATCTAAAAGGTTTCCTTGACTCATAGCAGTATCTATGGGCTTGAAGCTATCAAATGAAAATTTCTTTATTAAGTCATTACAATACTTTGTTTGGCTAATAAAGATACCTTGTTTAGATTGATTAATTTGAAATCCCAAAAAGTATGACAGTTCACCCATCATAGACATTTCAAATTGACCTTTCATCAACTTTTCAAAATTTTTACACAACTGGTCATTTGTTGATCCAAAGATTATGTCATCCACATAAACTTGGACCAGCAAGATATCTTTGCCATTAGTTTGAATGAAAAGAGTTTTGTCAACTTTGCCTCTTAAAAAGTTTTGATTAATGAGGAAGTTGCTCAGTTTTTCATACCAAGCTCTAGGGGCTTGTTTCAATCCATAGAGGGCTTTTGTTAGTTTAAACACATGGTTAGGAAAATCTGGATTCTCAAATCCAGGTGTTTGACTAACATATACCTCCTCATGGATTTCACCATTCAAAAAAGCACTTTTAACGTCCATTTGAAATAGCTTAAAGTCCATAATACTAGCATAAGCCAGAAGAATCCTAATAGCCTCTAACCTAGCTATAGGGGCGTAGGTTTCATCGAAGTCTATCCCTTTTCCTGACTATAACCCTTGGCTACTAGCCTAGCTTTGTTCCTTGTGATCACACCATTCTCATCTAGTTTGTTTCTAAAAACCCACCTAGTTCCTATGATGTGCTTATTCTCAGGTTTAGGTACTAGCTGCCACACTTGGTTTCTCTCAAACTGGTTCAACTCCTCTTGCATAGCAAGTATCCACTCACTATCTAGCAAGGCTTCCTTAATGGTCTTAGGTTCAATATGAGATACAAAGGCTGCTAGGTTACAAAATTGTCCAAGGTTCCTTCTAGTAGCTACCCCTTTGGAGATGTCACCTATGATGTTATCTATGGGATGGTTTCTATTGAACTTCCACTCCTTAGGTAACCCTTCTATTCTAATAGGTTCAACACACTCACTGTTTGCTGGAGGTACAGGTTCTTTGGGTTCTAAAGGGTCAGAATCTATATCTTCATCTAAGGGGGCATTAACAATAGAAGGAGTATTGTTCAAGTTTTCTTTAAAAGTTTCATCAAATTTCACATGAACAGATTCTTCTATTGTTTTTGTCCTCTTGTTATAGATTCTATAGGCTTTGCTAGTTTGGGAATAACCTAGAAAGATACCCTCATCTGCCTTGGGGTCAAACTTGCCTAGGTGTTCTTTACCATTATTCAAGACAAAGCACTTGCAACCAAACACTCTAAAGTAAGCAATATTAGGCTTTCTACCCTTGAACAACTCATAAGGAGTTTTCTTAAGTATTGGCCTAATCAAAACCCTGTTGACAACATGTGTGGCAGTGTTAATTGCATCAGCCCAGAAATACTTGGGAGTATTTGAATCTCTCAACATGGTCCTAGCCAACTCCTCTAGGGACCTATTCTTCCTCTCTACAACACCATTTTGTTGTGGTGTTCTAGGGGCAGAATACATATGTTGAATGCCATTTTCTTCACAAAACTTGTCAAAAGAATCATTTTGGAATTCACCTCCATGATCACTTTTGATAGAAATAATTTTCTGACTTGTTTCATTTTGAACCAAGTTTGCAAACTTTTTGAAAACAGAAAATGTGTCACTTTTATGAGTTAAAAAATAAGTCCAAGTAAATATAGAATAGTCATCAATTAACACAAATCCATACAGGTTGCCACCAAAGCTTCTAATATGAGATGGTCCAAACAAATCCATGTGGATAAGTTGCAAAACCCTATTGGTTTTGACCATATCAACTGGGGGAAAAGTAGACTTGACAAGCTTACTCTTCACACAAGAATCACACAGCCTATCTTTAGAAAACTTTCTATTGGGAAGGCCTATGACCAGCTGCTTGCTAACAAGTCTATTTAAATGATCTACATGAATGTGTGCAATGCGTTTGTGCCATAACCATGTTTCATCAGCATTAGATAGTAAGCAACAGGTAGAATCAGCAGGCATAGTATTCAAGTCCAGCATGTAAATGTTATTAATTCTATCACCTACTAATTTCATGCTTTTATCATGCTTGTTCTCAATTATGCAAGAAAGTGGTGAAAAGCTTACTTGAAATCCATTGTCACATAGCTGACTTATACTTAGAAGATTATGTTTCAGTCCTTCCACATATAAGACATTTTTAATAATGACAGTTGATTCGTTTCCGATGTTACCTTCACCGCATATTTTGCCTTTATTGTTATCTCCATATTTTACAAATCCATCTTCTTTTAAATTCAGGGACAGAAACATTGACTTGTCCCCTGTCATGTGCTTTGAGCATCCACTATCAAGATACCATTGGTGTTTAGTGGATCTCAAGCATACCTACAATACAATTAGAAAATGTATTTAGGTCCCCAATTCACATTGGGTCCTGGGGGGTCAGTTTTACCATCTTTTGTCTTAATTCTCCAAATCTGTTTGTATCCTCTATTTGCAAGTCTTTTTAATTTGCAGTTGTAGACAAAATGTCCTTTTCTACAACAAAAGTGACAAGTGACAGTAGAGGAGACATACTGTTTTGGTTTGACAAAAGCATTATGCATGTGGCTAGGTTTCACAAATTTTTGGTTATGATTAACATTTCCATATCCTATGCCATGTTTATTTTTATTATGATTAGCATGCATATTCTTGTTATATCCAAGTCCAGATTTTATGTTGACACTTCTCTGGTTGCTAAGAATATTATTCAATTTATCTTTGCTACTAGAAAGTTTCAATAAATCTGACTTTAATAATGCAACAGAATTCTCAAGTTCAATGCATTTGGCAGATTTTTCATGCGAGTTCTTTTTCAATTGTTCACACAAGTCCTCAATATTCCTATAATCAGTTTTCATTTGATCATGCAACATGCATTGTTTTTCAAGCATTTTCTTGGTATTAATTAATTGCTTAACAGATTTAACATATTCATCATGCAATTCATTAAATGCATCTTGCAGTTCATCAAAAGAAGGATTATATTGGGAATTTACCTCGCTTTCTGATTCCGAATCCGTGTTAGCCATGAGGCACAGATTAGCTTCTTCAGTTTCTGAAGATGTAGAGGATTCTTCATTGTCATTCCATGCAACATATGCTTTTCTGTTTTTCCGGACTGGTTCCTTGCCTTTAGTTTTGGAATTTCTGTTCTTGTTCTGCAGCTTGTAACAATCAGCCTTGATATGACCAGTTTTTCCATACTCATAACATGTGATTGTTTTACTGTCATTGTTCTTTGAGCTGGATTGTTTTCTGAATTTACTGTCTTTTCTTTTCAGAAATTTCTTAAACTTTTTGACAAGTAGCCCAAGTTCAGGTTCCTCATCATCTTCACTGCTAGATTCATTTGAGCTGCTCTCATGTTCAGATTTGGACTGACTTGTTTGAGCTTTTAATGACAACCCTTTTCGTTTTCTATCACCTAGTTCAGCTTCATTGAGTCTATGTAATTCCATTTCATGTTCCTTCAGTTTTCCAAACAATGTAGCTATTGTCATGTTGGCAAGGTCTTTAGACTCAGCAATGGCAGTTATTTTGGGTTGCCATTCTCTTGACAAACACCTCATGACTTTTCCTATCTGCTGTTCATTATCCACAATTTTTCCCAAGGCATGTAGATTGTTGATAATGTGGGTGAATCTGGTTTGCAGATCATTTATAGATTCATCTTTCTTCATGCAGAAAAGTTCATACTCGTGCATAAGTGTATTTGTTCTTGCTCGTTTGACATCTGTAGTACCTTCATGTGTTTCTTGCAAAGTGTCCCACATTTCCTTTGCAGTCTTGCAGTTTGACACTCTGAAGAATTCTTCTGCACTTAAAGCTGATGTTATGATATTCTTCGCTTTAGCATTGTAACCAACTTTCTTTTTGTCATCATCAGACCAGTCAGCTCTTGGTTTGATAATGCATGATGATCCATCAATACCTGCAATTTTAGGAATGTAAGGACCATTTTCCACTGCATCTAAAATGTCCAGCCCACATGCTTCCAGAAAGATAAGCATTCTTTCTTTCCAGTACATGTATGCTGTACCATTAAAGGCAGGGGGTCTGGTTAGAGATGCTCCTTCTCCTAGGAAATCCAAAGAAGTCATTTTCTTTTTATGAGTTTTTCTCAAAAAAAAGTCAGGCTCAGATGCCAATTGTTGGAAAACTATGACTTCTTTTTGATTAAAAACAAGAGAATTAAGATCAACTCCAACTAGTTAGACATAATTCCCAATTCTAATTATGCACCAATCATACAATTTTCAAGCACAGCGGAAACTTAAGATCGCATACAGGATTTATTCAAGGAGCATGCAAAACAAACAATTAAACAATGCTGAAAATTAAAGAGGAGGGATAGGAAAGATTGCACCAAGTTTTATCCTGGTTCAGCTGTCCCTTGACAGCCTACATCCAGTCCTAAGATCCAACAAGATCTCAGCCTTTCCAATAGAACCTTTTTAGAATCAGTTTACAGATTTTCACACAGTGCCTCGCACCAATCTTAAACTATTCTACTCGTTCTATCTTCCCTTCCCTGAATTCCCATGTTTAAGTCCCATAAACTTGACCAAGAATTCAGTCAAACGTCTTCTTGTTGACAGCCCTCAACCCCGAAGAACGCCACCAGTCGCAGCTGGATTTTCGCAAAGTAATTTGTTACAAAAGAGTATCACAAACCATGAAGCAAATCAAATATACAAATATCTTGATCTTGCTTCTTCCAAAAGTAATCTTTCTCAAATCAGTCTTTTCCAATCTTCAATGATCACAAGTTGATTGTCCATGATTGAGAAAGTGTTTCCAATTGATACTGGTTGTGAAAGAGTTATCTCACGTGTTGTAGCTCTGAAAATGAATTATCAAAAGTTATTGTATTGTTCAATGAATCTGTTATTCGTTATTGGTTCTCTTTTTGAAATAAGAATACCAAAGCAGTTTATATAGTTTCAGGAAAAACAACATATGAATCGATTTAGCCAATCCATTCATTAAAGTTATAAAGCACCCTAATCGATTTATGCAATCGATTTCGCGAATCTTCTTTTTCTTGAATCTTGAAACTGCACAACATAATCGATTTAACTAATCGATTCTTTTAAATGAGTTCTCCAGACTATGATAAAAGTGAATGTCTGAATCGATGTGCATAATCGACTTGGGATGTTTTGTTCAAACAACGAGATCAAAACAGTCGATGTATGTAATCGATTCAGCCATTACAGTCGTCTCTGTTTCTAAAACTTTTTGTGCAAATCGCTTTAGTCAATCGATTTCACTGGTTCCAGAGACACAGTGATTTTCACCAATCGATGTGCCTAACCGATTGAAAAATTAAGTCTGAAGCTCATTACAACAAGTTGGTTTAAGCAATCGATTTACCAAGTCGATTGATGCCAACTTCAATATAACAGAAGTAAGTGAGTAGATTGAGCTAATCGATTATGGATGTTCCAGACCAAGTTCTTTTTGAAATATATTTTGGTAAGTCGATTTGCCTAATCGATTTATTTGCATTGGTTTGGTTCTGGAACATTCACATTCGATTTGGTCAATCGATGTAAACAAAAACATAACATAAGACAATGATTGAATAATCGATTTGCCAAAGCGACTAGTTTGCAAGGTGAGCTACTGACTTGCACATTTTCATTTTTAATAAGAGTTCAAGTCGATTGGTCTAATCGATGTAAACTATCAGTTCAATCTTAGTGAATTAAACAATCGATTTGCCGAATCGATGTGTGGCAAATTGGCTCTCTGACTTGCACAATTTATTTTCTAATAAGTGTAACAATCGATTTACCAATTCGATTGATGGCATGTTTGAACTTTCATAAAGTTGTGCAAATCGATTGTGCCAATCGATTGATTAATTCCAGAGAGTGTAATAACAATCAACCCTTTTTCAGAATCGATTTTACTAATCGATTTGCTTGTAGATCTTCAAGGTTTTGTTGATTTCTTGAGTTCCAAGCAATGTTTCAAGCTTGTAGGATTGAACGGATTTTTCCTGAAATTTTCTCAATTCACACTGTTAGGTTTATTTTTACAAGTGTATGTTTGTCAAGAACTTCAAAAACGAGAGAACATATGTCTAACACATAGCCATATTTCTAACAGGTTGAAGATGAAATAAAAAAATTACAGGAACAAAAATAAAGAAAACACAAACTTATAGGAACCAAATATTTATTTAAGCCTTTTATTTTATAGTTATTTTAATTAGTTACTGTTTAAACGTTGAATCTTCAAAATTTGAATTTCTAAAGTATTATAAGTCTCATTATTTAAAATTAAATTGTTAGATCATAAAAGTTAGAATTTCAAACCTATAGTTATTCTAGTTAGGTTAGATTGAATAATTGAATTATCAAAAATAGAATTTCTATATTATTGATAATCTAATTAGTTAAGATTAAATCATTCGATCATTAAAATTACAACTTCTAAGAAATAGTTGGTCTAATTAGGTTAGATTGGTAGAATTATATTTTCTAAATTATAGTTAGTCTAATTAATTAAAATTGAATCATTGGATTCTCTAAATTGGATTTTTTATATTATAGTTAGTCTAATAAGTTAAAATTAAATTGTTGGACTTTTGAGATTAGAATTTTTAAATTATAGTTAGTCTAATTA
>JBBPBT010000152.1:12698956-12710811 GCA_037974875.1 Cicer bijugum | reverse complement strand
TATCATTTAAAAAAAAAAAAAGTGAACATTGTGTTGTTTTTTACCGGAAAAGAGTGAAAAATGTTAAGATTTGAATTTGGAAAATAAATTATGAAACCTTTAAATTTATAAAAGTTTTATAATAGTAGGTAGCAATACCCAATTAATTGATAGCGATGACATAGATTTTAACTATTTAGTAATATGCCTCTATCATATATTTACGATAGTGGGTCGTTAAAGATCCAAGAAACTAATTTAATATCATAAATGTGAAAGGGAAAGGAATTCCAACATATGCAAATAGCACAAGAAACTAATTTAATATCATACATGTGAAAGGGAATCAATCATATATTAATAGCACAAGAAAGTAATTTAATATCATACATGTGAAAGGGAATCCATATTATACTAATAGCACAATAAACTAATTTAATATCATACATGCGTAATGCATGGCGAGGGATCGAATTAATCATATACAAATAGCACAATAGGGTACACAATTTATCCATATAGATACACTTATTCAACTTCTTACAAAATTAATTTTTTTTTTCTCTCCATATTCACAATCATGAAAGACACTATAGTTCTTTACCCTGCTTATGGGAGTGGACACTTAATGTCTATGGTTGAATTAGGGAAATTCATACTAACACATCACCCTTCATTTTCCATCACAATTCTCATCCTCACACCACCCAACAATAAGAATGATGATTCCACCACTCAATACATTGCTTCTATCTCTAACAAATTTCCTTCCATAAACTTCCACTTCATTCCTTCTATTTCACTCACTTTAACACTCCCACCTCATTTACAAACCTTTGAACTCTCCCCTCGTTGCAACCACCATATTCACAATATTCTTCAATCCATTTCAAAAACCACAATCATCAAAGGTGTTATTTTAGATTTCCACACTTATACTGCTTCACAAGTTACCAACGCCCTTAAAATTGCTACTTATTTTTACTTCACCTCAGCAGCTTCTATGCTATCACTTCTTATTCACTTTCCAACTTTTCACAAAAATGCTACAAAAGCCGTAAAAGACTTTAACATTGACACACCTATTGAAATCCCCGGGTTGCCGACGTTATTCGTTGATGACTATCCCGAAGATGGGAATGATCCAGCAAGTCCAGGTTACCATATTATGCTTGAATGTGGTAAAGCATTTAGAGAAAGTGATGGGATTATTGTAAACACCTTTGAAGCTTTTGAAAGAAAAGCTATTCAAGCTTTAAGAGATGGGTCGTGTTTTCCCGAAGGAACCACTCCAATGATTTTTTGCATTGGACCAGTGATTTCAACATTTTATGATACAGACGAACATCGATGTATGAGTTGGCTCGACTCGCAGCCGAGTCAGAGCGTCGTGTTGTTGAGCTTTGGAAGTATGGGAAGATTTTCTAAGGCTCAGTTGAATGAGATAGCACTTGGATTGGAGAAAAGTAAACAAAGATTCTTGTGGATTGTCAGGAGCGACTTGGATATAGAGGAGTTGAGTTTGGATGAGTTGTTGCCACAAGGGTTTTTAGAAAAAACAAAGGAGAAGGGAATGGTGGTCAGGAACTGGGCTCCACAGGGTACGATATTGAGTCATGACTCAGTGGGTGGGTTGGTGACTCATTGTGGATGGAACTCAATTTTAGAGGCTACTTGTGAAGGGGTTCCAATGATTACATGGCCACTTTACGCTGAGCAAAAGCTTAATAGAGTGATTTTGGTGGAGGAAACAAAAATTGCTTTAAAACTAAATGAATCAGCGAACAGGTTTGTAAGTGCATCTGAGTTAGAGGAGCGAGTTATTGAGCTGATGGAGTCAGATAAAGGAAAAGAGATTAGAGAAAGGATTTTGAAAATGAAAATAAGTGCTAAGGAGGCAAGAGAAGAAAATGGATCTTCTCTTATTGATTTGAAAAGATTGGGAGATTTATGGAAGAAGCGCGATTCTTGCGACGATTTATCTCCAAATTCGCCGTTGCTTATTTGTTGAGCTAGTTGGTAAGAATAAGCTTAGAAAAATTTGTTATATTTAACAAGTGAATTTCACATCACATGTTTAGTGTTTTAGTTTTATGTGGAGTGGTTTGAATTTTCTTTTACAACAGCAAATATGATGTTCTGATAAAATGCGTAATTCGCACAAGCGCAAGAAATGTTGACAGAATATTATATTGGATCATTAATATATTGTGGTCGTTATATATGTGAATATTTGTGTAATGTGGATTGTTATTTAAGGATTACACTCTAGTTTGGATGAATATACAAATTTATTTTTTTTAACACTTTTTCTAAAATTTTTCTTTTAATGTTTTTATAATTTATTTTTGAAACTCTATTTATCATTTCTATTATTCTTTGTCTTACCACACTTGTTAATGAGAAATACTTCAAATTGAATAAATCAACTACTAAAGTCTTGTGATACAATATTATATATATATATATATATATATAAATATATAATAAAAATAATAAAAAAAAAGTTAGAAATGGAAAAATTACTAGAAAAAATTATAAACCTCAACTTTACAGATAACATAATAGTATTCTTTATTATACTTCGCTATCTTCATTTAGCTAGTATTGTCAATTTTCAAGTGCATTTGACATAATGTTAACAAGCAATGAGTATGAACTTTGTCCATAAATGATGCTTGTTCAACTACAACTTGTAAGGCTTTTAATTTGTGGATATTCATAAAACAGTACTTGTAACTTTATGGTTAGCATGAGAGTGAGAACTAGAACAGAGGAACCTTGCCAAGGAAACACACACATCCTCTTTGAAACATCCTCTTCCTACATTTAACACAAAATGTCATAGTTAATTACAACATTTAACAACATCAAGTTTTACATTCTTTAATGGAAAACATAGGAATAAAAAAATAAATCATTGTCGTAAAATTTGCATTAACCTAAAGTTGAAAAATGTCAAAAATCGCTTGAGGAGTTGGCATAAGAAACATTGCATCAACTTATTTGACAAGATAAAGGTGGATAAAGAGGAGTTAAATAAGTTAGATATTAAAGTAGAATCATATGTTCTATCAGACGTAGAGATTGAAGAGTGTAGACAATTGTTAGTTAATATTTATTCTTGGTCTTAGTTGAATTGTAGAGTTCAGTGGCAACATTCGTTGGTGCAATGATTGAGAGAAGGAGATACAAACACAAAGTCTTTTCATGGTATGGTATCCAATAAGAGGCGTCGTAATTTGATTCTCAGTATTGAGGTTAGGGGTGTTCGTGTCGAAGGAGTGGAACCAGTGAGAAGTGCAGTGTTTAATCATTTTGAAGGTCATTTTAAATCCACCAGATCCATCCACATGGGTTTGGATAACACGTCGTTTAATCATCTCTCGCTAATGCAATCTGAAACATTATTAGTTGGATTTGTTGAGACAAAATCTCAAATTAATATTTTGATGATAATTAAACAAAAGGTTAATTAAGACTTCTAATTATGATTTAAAGTATTTTGATATTTAACACGTGTATTTGAGTGTGTTAAAAAAAGATAGGTATCAAATATTACAAAGCATATCTCATTAAAATCAAGAAAGCAACATCAGTAAAACGAAGAACATTCTTGACAAATTTCTGGAAAACAAATAACAGTCACATCTGTCGTAACCAAGAATGATTAGATTTTTATGTAAGGGATTAGATCCAAGAAGTGTTATTCATTTCGTATCTTCATCAGAAATATACAAGGATCAATCTAAGCAAGAATTATTACAAAATTCAAAGGCTCAACACTTTGCTTCATAAAATGCATAAAGCAAGACCATTCTCCAAAGACACTGCACATGTGTTTCAAAGCTTGTAATCATTTCAGACAACTATCAAGATCACAATATAAGTCAGCTCATCTCAGATAAATTCGAAGAACGTTCTTCGATCACAAGAACATTCCTAGCTTCTACAAGAACAATCTTGCTTTATGGTTGATCTTATTCATTCACTTACTCATGACAACTGAACTACTTCCAATGGTTAAATGAGTTATCATAAGTTCTCTTGAAGCCTATAAATAAAGCATCACAATGAAGAACAAATCAAAACTCGAAGTGCCAAGCAAAACATCACTCATTCAATCATACTCGAGCTTCTCAAATCATTCTAAGTAGCAGTTACATTCTTAATGTAATTTTAGAATAAGTGATTATTGAGTTCTAAAATATAGAATCTATTTCTCAAACATCAAAAACTTAATAGTGTTTCAGCAAGTGTACTGAATCGTTGCAAATAATAATAAAATGGTAGTACCGAGTTTTGAACTCAAGGATTGCGTTTTACTATTGAATTATATTTAATTACTAAAATTGAACCAAAAGTTCTGAAATTGATTGAAATAATATTTAAAAATAACAACAATAAAAAAATTGATCCTTTATAATAAGAAAAATGTCAAGGATGATTTTCACTTTGAATCCAACCTTGGTGTCTAATTTGATCATAGTTATTGAATTCCTTTATTGAATTATTACCGAATTCTCTTTATTATTCTTGCTCAAATGTCTTAGTGGCAGAACCATTAATTCCAAAGTAACCTCTAATTCCTTAGTGGATTTAAGATTAGAATTAAGCTTTATTGTACAAGAATTATCTTGTTAAAATATTGCATTAGTAACTTATTTAATTGGTTTCATGAAATGCATCTATCCCTAGACTACAAATTCATGAATTTATCATCTCAAGCATTCGTAAAATCCACTTCCGTTTTCAAATACGAATCGTAGAACATTTTAATGTTGATCAAGCAATAAAAAGCATTAAGAATAGAGATGAGAAAAATAATTCAATAAACTCATTCATATAACTAAAAATCAAATCAAAAAAATAAAGGTGTCTTCTGGTTACACTCATCCCTTACAAATAGGGTTTAATTACTCATGACAAAGATAGAAAACATAGATATTGGAGAAGAATTAAAAGAAAGGTTCATGAATGATTTTTGATAAAACTACTCCAATGGTGTTAAAAACGACCGTATTTGAGTTTCTATGCTAGAGCACAGGTCTCCAAACTTCCTAACTGTAAAAAAGATCCCTAAAAAGGGAAATAAACGCGTTTTTAAACATTCAACCCTGCCAATTATACTACATTCAAAAAGATCCCTTCAGGCGCACATCATCTACATTCTGACTTATAGTGCATTTGGAGTTTGAATTTGGTTCCGGTGTCTTCATAAAAGTTGTAGCTATGAATCTTAGCTTTCACTTGCACTTGGTTTGACTCAAATGGAACTTCTACAGCTCTCAATGTGGCTGAGATACTCTACATATGTCATGTTGATTTCTCACTAAAATTCAGCATTGAACTGAAGCAAAGAAACAACGCAAAACTACGAAAAATCTCTACTTAATCAAAGAAATAAGAACATAAAAATTTCATTAAATCAAAGAACTAAAATCAACAAAATATATCAAATAACTACTTAAATTAACTAATGGATGAAAGATAAATAAGACTAAAAACAATGAAAAATATGCACATGATGAAGATTCATCATTGGGAAATACCCATATTCTAACATTCTCAAAATCTTTACTTTGTAATTCAATGCTATATTGTTAACATAGCTTAAGTAGTGTGTAAAAACATTTTTTATGATATAAAATGTAGCTTGTAAAATCCTTTCTGAAATAGTGTAAGGTAAATTGTGGAAATCGTTTTTAGATAGAAAAGTAGAACTGTATAATAGATCGCAACTAATCTGTGAAAAACTATGTGAAAACCAAGAACATGTTTTCTTTGAGCACTTAATGGAAAATCTCACATTTGCGAGGACTAAATATAACACCTTTCGGGTGAACCATAATTTTTTCTACTAGTGTGTGTAAACTTTAGTGGTCTTATAATAAGGGATAGATGAAGTATCTCTTTGTTCTACAATAATTATCATATTTTTATAAATAATTTGTCTTAAAAAGATTGTCATTTTTAGTTTTTAATATAATTTTAATTTTTTAATTATATTTTCTAACTAATACCATATAAATTACTCTTTATTTATTAATATTATTCCCCTTTATATTTATAATAATCAAAATAAATTATCTATTATAAAAGAAAAATTGATAAATGTACAAGTGTGACAACTTGGCTGACATAATTTTCCACCACAAGTCACACAGAAAAGACAAGTTTGTTTCTTGCCAATGGCCACCGGCCGGCCACACTAAAATTACAATTTTGTCGAAGAAACGTGTCAGGATTGTATATTTAATTTCCAATTATTTTAGGGAGCCATAATTTTGAAATTGGAGTCAAAGTAGGAATGACAAAAATTTCGTAATCATAAAATCTGTAACGGACAAAAGTCGAATAAGATAGAATAGACGAATATTTTAATTATACGAATATGATATAATGATATTCGTAATCACATATATTCGTACTCCTGATAATTAACTAATAAAATTGATATGCTAATAATATTTTTTGTTTAAATATTAATATGTTAATAATTTTTACAACGAAATTTTGTTATATATTTAATTTATTTGTTAATATATTAATATGTTTTATCAACAAAATAAAAATAATTTAAATAATTGTGATAATAAATAATTTTTAAACATAAATAATTTTTTATTTAAAAGTATTTATAAATATTTGCCAATACATGTCAGTAATTAAATACTCATCAATATTCATTAAATAGATATCTTTACGATTATGAATAAAGTATGAACACAAATAAATACCTTTACGATTATGCATAAATATCTTTACGATTAAATAGATATCTTTACAATTAATTTTAGGATGTTAGAACAATACACAGGTGGTTTATTTAAAAATTTATATCAAAAAATAAAGCAACAATATAGTAATCTTAGTTTCAAACATATAAAATAAACACAAATATTAAAGAATAGTCTATTTTACATTTTAAAATACTTCTTTATAAATTACATTTGATTTAATTTTTGAATTTAAACATTCATCATCAACTATCATTATTTTCAACACGTCATTGATATCATCTTTGAAATTGCAATATATAGATGTTCTTGATGGTCATTATTTGAATGTAAAGTCAAATAGTTACTTCTAAATATATATAGTTTAGAATTTAGGATTTCAATTTAAACGTACTTACATAATCATTTAACTGTCTTCACATGAAAGACATTGATATTGACCAAATAAGGTGGGTGAGGTTTTCTAGACAATAATTACTTTATATGTGTTATGATTGCTTGATTTGATTTTTAACATAATTTTTTAAAGCTTATTTGACACATGTTTATTTCTTTCTTTGTATGTGGAATTGACGTCAATGTTTTGTGTATAGAAGATATAGAATTATAGTAGCACTATACGTCTAACTATATTTAAGAGCACCACAATTTGAAAATGTGTATTAACATTTCTATTTTGGAATGAACAGTAAAATCTAAGGAAAAGAAAATATGTAATGACAATTACAACAACAAAAATATAAAAGTGGTTATCTTATTGGCTAAAAAAAGATGGCGAAGAACGTGATACTAGTCAAGGTATATCGTCGATATCTTTCATCTATATTGGACTAATTTAAAAATCTTTAGGTGTTTCAATAAAAATAACTTCAATAGAAACCAGAATCCAAACATGGGATATTCAAATGCCAAATTTGACTAATAAAATTTAACCATCATAAGATGGAATCACAAAAAAAAAAAATAGTTGTTTTACTACTACATGATAGAAACTTTTAAAAATTAACCAAACTAAAAGTGACTCAACAAAAACGTTTATATTATCATCTACAAATGAACACCAATGTCTTTGAATGAGTTCTTGGAGAGAAAATTTTGAAATTGATAACCATGCGATTGGTGATTATAAGCCATATAAAGATCAAAGAAACCATAAAAATGATGTCAATTTTAATGTTATCGAAAATAAATTGAATGAGAATTACTAATTTGGATTCAAAGTGATGAAGAAAATTGAAAGATCGTTTTTCTCATGAAAATGAAACAAAGAAAAAGAAAGGGGAAAGAAAGGGAATAATGGAATAATAATAATCATGTCTTGAAGGTGGGTTCCATGACTCTGATACTAGGTTGATGATACACATGCATAAGTGAGCCCAAAAAAGATAGAAACAATTAAGAGATATATTGAACTTGAAATTGATAATATGAATAATAAGATACAATTAGGATATGATATGTCTTTATATAGTGCTCCTAATGTACCTAAAACATAACCAACTTCTATCAAATCAAAACTAAATTTAACTACTTTAAATCAATGTGCTAGACTTGAATCATTTTCAAGTA
The DNA here is from genome assembly GCA_037974875.1 of Cicer bijugum. Classification (NCBI taxonomy): domain Eukaryota; kingdom Viridiplantae; phylum Streptophyta; class Magnoliopsida; order Fabales; family Fabaceae; genus Cicer; species Cicer bijugum. Next base: position 12,702,523 of record JBBPBT010000152.1, on the reverse strand, counting down.
GACTTTTCAGGTGAAGTAATGTATACACCTTCAAAAGACAATGTGCTAGACTTGAATGTGTTACCCAGTATGAAGATTGTATGGAGCAAGAAACTTTAGGCTTATGTCCACAAAAACGATCTTGGATAATCATCTACGGCTACCCATGACGAAGAAGAAAAAGAAGAAACGGCGTCAGAAGATGAACAAGTTTCAAATCGCATGGTCATGGACAAGCTCAACTCTCTTCAAACCTTCATTATTGAACAGTTTCAAACTATGGACACATCCATTAACAACATCTTCCAAAATATTGAGACAACAATTGCCCAAAACCATGAATCTCTGTTGAATGAACTACATGGCATGTCCCTCAAGATTGACCACCTTCCAAACTTAACAGATGATAACATGTAGTTTGTTATGTCGTTTATGTTATTTTCTTTCAATGTTTTGTAAGACATTTCATTTAAATTCTTAAATTTGTTGATGTATGACTTATACATGTTTAGCTTTTAACTTTGATTTTGGTGTTATATTCTCTATCTTGTGATATGTTTTTATTTCCTTTATACTTTGTATGCTTGGAATATTTGTCTATTGGTTTTTTCTTCCTTTATGATCATGTCAAAAGGAGGAGAAAGTTGGTATATTGTTGTTGTTAAAAAATTTATAGGTTTTAAAACTTTAAAAACATAATGAATTGACCTCAAGATCAAAGGGGGACTAAGCATGCATTAAGGGGAGAAATATCAAAACGACCAATACTTTGAAGTTTCAATAACAACAAGATTTTGTCATCATCAAAAAGGGAGAGAATGTAAAATACTTATGTATTTTATTAAGACAACGACCAAGGAAAGTGATTAAGTTGCAAGTTCAAAGTGAAGTCAATAATCAAGTCAATTATTGTCAATATGCTAGAACACTTACAGTTTAAGGTACATGATGCAATCTAATATTGTTATATTTCAAATGCACATTAGAACCTTCTACTTTATCATATGCATCAAAATAATTTTCGAAGTGTCAAACTGCATGAACAATTTTTAAAAACCAAGTTTTGAACAAAACTCAAAATTGTATTCAACTACATATATGTGTAGTCAAATACATATGAAGTCAGTAGCAAAAGTTGTACATCTGTATTTGACTACAACATATTGTAATTGAATACAAACCTAAGTCAGTAGCAAAAACTACACATTTATATTCGACTACAGGATATTGTAGCTGAACACAAATACCAAGTCAGTAGTTAAAACTATATTTTTGTATTCGAATACAAGCTTGAAAACTTGAAATAAATCTAAACGTTACAGAAGTGTATTTGACTACACTTATGCTGCAGCTGAATACAACCGTGAAACAAATGAAATTTTAATGTTGAGATTCAATCTGAATCATTGCACATGTTCATCAATCTTCAAGAAATGGTTGCCATTAATCTAAAGAGATGTCTTATGAGTATAAATACTTCCTAGTTTCATATTTAACTTAAAAACCAAAACAAGAATATTAGAACAACTTTGAACAAACTTTTTGAATGGGGTTTAATAATATTTTGTTGATTAAAAGGGAAAAAATGACATATAAAACAACAATTTGTCATTTTTTTTTTGTATGAAAATAGATGTTGAAAATCTAATTTCGACGAATTTGTGACTTTCACATTTGAGAACGGATACCCCAACTATCCTATTATGGTGTCATTTATGCAAAATAAAATATTTTTGAATTTTATCTTCATATATTATTTAGTTTTTAATTTTCCAAATAATTTAAACTCAATTTTAATTGTATTTTTATAAGTTTGATTTTAATATTTACATTAAAACCTTTCTAAAATTATAGAAATACATAAAACATGTATTGCACATAGGATTTTTTATTGCAAAGTAAAAATAATGTCTAATTGATTAATTAGTTTTTTTTATTAAAAATTTGATTTATTAGTTAATGCATACAAAACATTCAATAATATATGATGTCATTTTATTATAGATTAAAAATATTATTTAAGAACCAAATCACAATTAATGTTTCTATCAAATAATACTCTTAAACTTAACACTTAACATTTAATCCATAAAGTATCTAAGGAGAGTTCAAATCTCACGTATAGTTGTAAAATAACTTATAATGTCATGTGTGTTAATACTAAATAATATCCACATAAAAATTATATATTAAATAATAAAAAATATTTTTTTTTACCTTGTCCAAAAGTAAAAATGAATGCTTTGAGTAAAATCTTACTCTCAAGTCTCGAAAAATAACTTTGTACCATTAAGCAAAGTCTCCAAAGCTCTCGATTCCTAACCCCTTAGCAACATATGTGGCAAGAAAGGAATGCAAGTGACTAACATTAAATACATTTATAATGTAGAGAATGTTGTAATTTAGCAGCAATAGAAAACTGTTTTTTTTTTGTTTTTTTTTAAATTTTTAGAGTGAAGTGTTTTACTTTAAAACATTGATTTATGAAAAATTACTTCATTGATAAAATTAAAAATATTGGGAAGAATTAACACATGTATTGAATCAAGTAAATGAAGACAATAAACAAGAAATAAATGAGTGGAAAAAAAAAATACAAATATTACCTTTAGCAATATTTAAAAGGAACCCTTGGTCCGATGACAAACATTATAAAATAATAAAATCAAGAAAATTATCGGTATTTAATACGGTTATATATACATTAAAATGAATGTTAAAATAGGTGGATAAAATACACACCTTGTTGAAGAATCATCTCATACATGCTTTATGTCATATTAATCATCATGAATGAACAAGTGAACAATGGCTAATAAAAAAAAGCAGTTGAAAGATTGGTAATATCTTAATGGTAAAATAAATTGCAAAAGTTAGTGGTAATAAATGTTGTCTCATAAAATCAATTACAATAAAGTTAGTGGTAATGAATGAATGTAACCATAATGTTAAGTTAATTGAACTCTTCATTGCTATTATTGGTGAGAATCATTATGTGCATACATGATTTACACCACATGAATGTTTGGTCAAATTATTTGACCAAATACAAAGATTATTATTACTCCATTGAAACTTTCTTCCTTGCATTCTTTTCAATTCTATTTTGATCTTCCGTTCTTCTAACCACCTTCTATTCAGATATTGTTCTAAAGCAAAAATTCATTTCGAAGTTGTTGTTGTTGGCATGTTACATGGCCAATGTTATTGCACTGACGGTGTGCACCCATTACCTTCCTTTAAAACGAATCTTTCCACTTAACCTTCATATTGATATGGATATGCTTAGAGCTCGCAATAAAGCTCACCATTCAAGAATGTTGCATGGTTCAGTAGATGTCTTCAACTTCACACTCCAAGAAAACTTTGATCTAAACTCCTTTGGGTAAGCCTAATCCTCTCTCATTACTCATAAACTCTTTTGTTTATTTCTTTAGTTTTTTTGGGTATGTTTTATATGCATTTGTTATATAGCAATAATTGATTTATATTATCATATTTTAGTATTCAATTTAATTTTATTTTATTTTTATGAAATGAGTGGGAGTGAGTTTTAATTAATATTACTGTTATTGGTTTTTTTTTTTT
>JBBPBT010000152.1:12686835-12698813 GCA_037974875.1 Cicer bijugum | reverse complement strand
GGTTTCATACAACAAAAGTGAAGTTGGGATCACCATCAAAGGAATTCATTGTTGTGGTTGATACTAGAAGTAGTGTTATGTAGGTTAATTGCAAAACTTATACAATTGTTTTCGCTCTAATGCACTCGTGGTTAGAATTTTCAATCTTTATTAGCGATTCTTTTTTTACTATTCATACTTATTAATTAATACTACTTAATGGTGGTGTAGTGTTTATTTTGTTGCATTGGAAATGGTCATGTTATACGTAATATTATTCATAACATCACAAGGATAATGAACATAGTTTGATTCATTCTACTAAGTACTAGATCAAAGTAACAAGTCAACAAAGATCATTAGAAATCTTAAAGGATTATTAAAATTTCAACTACATGAAAACCAACACAAAATTAAAAATTAAAATAAAAACCATTATGTTTGCTCAATTTCAGTTTTCTAATAACAAGCAAAATTAAATAGCTTGAAAAAAGAGAAAACATGGAATCAAGTGTACAATGTTGAAATTTCTTGAATAGCAAAAAAAAAAATATTAACTTTTTGGATTTGATTTTGTCTCTTGTAATTTTGCATGTTTTTTTTTAATATTTGTGGCTTGATGTGGTTTGTATTTTACAGTTTAAACTCAATTTCTTTGACACAACTTCTTCATCCACGGCTATGTTGATTCAATGCTCGGACATCTGATGTCCCCTCGAAGTTCGAGGTGTGGAAGCTCATTGCTTTACTCATGATAGTATTTTGACATGGGAGTGAAACCTCATATGTTTATATCTATGATGAAATGTATTTTGACACCATCTTCAAGTTGTCTTTTTCTGTCACTGTTAACTCTTCAGCCACTATTATTTTTGAGTGAGGAATCTGTATGCTTATTTATTTTGGACAACTATAGGTGTATGTGTGTATGCTATATGTTGAATTAAATTGGTTATGCAACTTTTGTCAATAGGTTTATTTTTCAAAAAAAGAAAAGAAGAATTGGGCAACATTGAAATCGACTTATATTCTTTAATAGTATTTGCATTTATTCCCATGTTTTTGTTAATACTAGATAATTCTTAATATGAATTTTTGTTTGAAATCAAACTTTATTGGAGCAATAGGTGTAGCACCAAACACTTTGGAGTTTTGACTGAGAAACGGGAAACGCTTGATGAAATCTTTGGATTTGGCCCTAGTGTTATATCCATTTTATCACAATTGTCATAAAAAAGAATAACACCCAAAGTTTTCTCTCATTTCTTAAAAGGAGATAGTAATGGAGGAGGCATTCTTGTAATTTCTTACTCTTATAAATATTACATTGTGCAATACAGTTCACTAATATTTTCCTTTTTCATTAAATTTCAGGATTTATTACACTTTAAATCTTCAGAGCTTTTATGTCAATGGTAAACAACTCTCAATTAATCCAAATGTATTTGCAACCTCTTACGACCAAGACCAAGGAAAGATAGCCGATAGTGGTAGAACATTAACATATATTATTCAAGAAGCATATAATCCTCTCGTTCATGTTGTAAGTTTTCTTATGACTAGCTCAAAAGATTGATTGTTGAACTTTCAATTATATGTATGTGCTACTAACATCTAAGCAAAAATAACAATTGTATTATAAAAAAAAAAATAGTGCCTCTAAAAGAGGTCATGGGATTGTTGCACCATTGTTTTTGAATGTTGGCTCTGGACTATGTGGGTGTTTGGAATTATTATTCTCTTTTTCTTTTTATATGGTGAGGAATTTTATATGGTGAGAATATAATTAGAATATTTTCTTACTCTTTGGATTCTCACATTCCTCTCTTATTTGATTAGTATTAGTTTTTATTATGTTGTATATATAAATCAATTATGAACCATTCATCATAGTCAATTTATTTCTTAAATCTTGAAATGATTTAATTGAGATTTGTATGCCTAAACATACTTAAGCAATTGAGCATGCTTTACATTGTTTTTGTGATATAATTCTTGTTATTAATTTTCTTTAAGGGCTTTTGTTTATTTCTTATGTATTTTATAAATGATTTTGATCTTAACTTATACTAATGTTTAATTTTCAAATTGATTGGTAGGTAACTACTGTTGTATCACGATTTGACATTCCCTTTATTTCAGAAGGAAACCCGTGCTATACAATTTCAACTTGGTAGTTACAAATATAATATTTGTTCTAAAGATATTTATATACATAATATAAAATAAAGTTTGTCTTATTATGATTTATAAATCTCATTAAACTGTTTTATTTTGGTTACGTATTCAACATTGATAATGCTCCTTCCATTAATTTCAACTTTGCAGATGGCATGAAATGTTTATGCATGTGTGGATGTTTTTTATATTATTGTATGTTTGTTATATTATTGCATATAAGTAAGTTATTCAATGAAATTGTATGCAATTGAAGTGCCAATTTGCATTAACATGACATCACAACATGGTACATAGGTTTTCAAAAAATGGAAAAGGGACTTACAATATTTGGAGGTTAGATGATGACAAGTTTATACAGATTATAAACTCCACAAAGAATTGAGAAATGATTTAATGGAGATTTGTATGCCTAAACATACTTAAGCAATTGAGCATGGTTTACATCTTTTTTGTTATATAATTCTTGTTATTAATTTTGTTTAAGGGCATTTTTTTATCTCTCTTGTATTTTATAAATGATTTTGATCTTGACGTATACTGATGTTTAATTTTCAAATTGATTGATAGATAACTAGTGTTGTATAACGATTTGTCATTCCCTTTATTTCAGAAGGAAACTCGTGCTATACTGCTTCATCTTGGTAGTTACAAATATAATATTTAATCTAAAGAATTTATATGCATAGTATGAAATTAAGTTTGTCTTATTATAATTTATAAATCTTATTAAACTTTTTTATTTTATTTTTGTTACATATTCAACATTGATAATTTTCCTTCGGTTAATTTAAATGTTGCAGGTGAAGCATCTATGAAACTAAAATCAGCACAATACCTTCTGCATAATATGGTAAACATGACATGTTTATGCATGTTTGGATTCTTGTTATATTATTGCATGTTTGTTATATTATTGCATATAAGTAAGTTATTCATTGATGACATGTTTATGCATGTTTGGATTCTTGTTATATTATTGCATGTTTGTTATATTATTGCATATAAGTAAGTTATTCATTGAAATTGAATGCAATTAGTATGCCAATTTGCATTAACGTGACGACACGACGTGGTGAATATGTTTCCAAAAAGTGGAAAAGGGACTCACAATATTATGAGGTTAGTTAATGGCAAATTTATACAAATTATAAACTCCACAAAAAATTGCGAAGTGATTTAATGGAGATTTATAGGCCTAAGCATACTTAATCAATTGAGCATGATTTACATCTTTTTTGTTATATAATTCTTGAATTTAATTTTCTTTAAGGGTGTTTGTTTATTTCTCTTGTATTTTTCAATGATTTTGATCTTAACATATACTAATGTTTAATTTTCAAATTAATTGGTAGATAACTACTGTTGTAACACGATTTGTCATTCCCTTAATTTTAGAAGGAAACTCATGCTATACAGTCTCAACTCGATAGTGTCAAATTTAATATTTGTTCTAAAGATATTTATATACATAATATGAAATAAAGTTTGTCTTATGATTTATGAATCTCAGTAAACTTTTTTTTTTATTTATTTTTGTTACATATTCAACATTGATAATTTTCCTTCGGTTAATTTAAACTTTGCAGATGGAGCATCTATGAAACTAAAACTAGCACAATATCTTTTGCATAGTATACTAAGCATGAAATGTTTATGCATGTTTGGATGCTTGTTATATTATTGTATATAAGTAAGTTATTCATTGAAATTGTATGCAATTGGTGTGCCAATTGCATTAACATGACGACACAAAGTGGTGCATAGGTTTCCCAAAAGTGGAAAAGGGACTCACAAAATTAGGAGGTTAGATGATGACAAATTTATACAAACTAAACTCCATGAAGAATTGGGAAATGATTTAATGGAGATTTGTATGCTTAAACATACTTAAGCAATTGAGCATGGTTTACATCTTTTTTGTTATATAATTCTTGTTATTAATTTTCTTTAAGGGCGTTTGTTTATTTGTCTTGTATTTTATAAATGATTTTAATCTTAACTTATACTAATGTTTAATTTTCAAATTGATTTATAGATAACTGGTGTTGTATAATGATTTACCATTTCCTTTATTTCAGAAGGAAACCCGTGCTATACAGTCTTAACTCCGTAGTTACAAATATAATATTTGTTCTAAAGATATTTATATACATAATATGAAATAAAGTTTGTCTTATTATGATTTATGAATCTTATTATACTTTTTTTTTTTGTTACATATTCAGCATTGATAATTTTCCTTCTGTTAATTTAAACTTTGTGGGTGGAGCATCTATGAATCTAAAACCAGCACAATACCCTCTGCATAGTTTTGTAAGCATGAAACATTTATGCATGTTTGGTTGCTTGCTATATTATTGCATATAAGTAAGTTATTCATTGAAATTGTATACAATTGGAATGTCAATTTGCATTAACATGATGACACAACATGGTGCATAGGTTTCCAAAAAGTGAAATAGGGACTCACAATATTAGGAGGTTAGATGATGGCAAATTTATACAGACGATAAACTCCACAAAAAAATTGGGAAAAAATTGAATTCTCTCATTTGTTTATTAAATGAGAACTTTCATAAATAATAAAAAAAATTCTAAAGATTCTTCTTTATATGTGGCTAACAAGTGTGACAACATGTCATCTTGAATTTCTAGTTTTTTACTTCAAATTTTCACTAAATTTGTTACAATTGAAAAAGAAAAACACATGATTGATCGTGTTTGAAAAAATTGTGAGATTATGAAAATCTTCCTCCAAATTGATTTCTAATACAAATTTAAATTTATGTTAGTTTTCAATTTATCACATAAATTCAATTTCCAAAAGGAAGCTAGTATTTTGTACTCAAGTATGATAATCGTAAATTAGTTTTTCAATGTTTGTTTTATGCAAGTATGATAATCATGAATTAACTAGTATGATCTTATCTATCGCATATCTTGTTCTAAAAGATAGGTTGATTGTATATGATTTGGTTAATCACTGCATAGGATGGACTAAGCATAAATGTAAGTTCACCACTCGAACGATTATTTCTTGCAAGAAATATATGATCTTGTGTTCTTTCTTAAAATGGAAAATTATTGTTAAGTTCTATGCATGTAAACGTCTCTAAGACTACCAATGCATGTTGAAGACAGTCAAGTGTCAAGAGATTACAGATTGGGATAACTATTGTGGCCCTTTTCATGCATATAATATAGTATACAAATAGTTGAAACTCTAGTATTATGTATATATGCTAATCTTATGCTGATTGTGTTTTGGATTCTTATTTTTTGTTTTTGTAAGAGATAAATGTGTTTCTTACAAAGTTTGATGGGATTAAAGTTGGAATTCCTCTTCTTTTTGAAGAGATGGTTGTGTTTGATACATGAATTCTGATGTTTTGATACATAAGTTCCTCTTCTTTTTGCAGTAAGATGATTTTTAAATGGTAAAAGTATTGTTATTTGATGTATTTGCTTTTGAGTTTATTCATGCTCATTATCATTTTTGTTAGTAAATTCATTTTTGTATTCTCAATACTTCATGTTATATATTCTCCGATTACTATTATAAATAATTAATTTTTCAGATTTAATAGAAAATTAATATAATCTAAATTTACTAAATTAGTCATTTTAATATCAAACACTTTTCTACTAATATTTAATGTTTTTTATTAAAATAAAAATATATTACGAATATTATCATTAACTAAGTAAAAAATAATCAAGTTTTATTTGTAATAATATTTAAAATTTGAGATTACTTTTTTGTTGATAATAATAACGAAAGAGAGTATTATTTTAGACAAATTCTAACATGTGTCCTAGATAAATAAATTTAGAAATTTTGTTACAAATTTTATCTACTCAAAAGTTTTAATTTTTTTTTCAAAGTAAAAATTTCTACTTTTGAACATATTTTATCGAGACTCATTACTTTTTACTGTCTCATTTTAAATGTTTTATTTTTCATTTTTCTTTAATATCAAATTATTTGTTATTTTATAATAACAATATAATATTTATTACTTTTTTCTACTAATATCCTCTTATTGCATCACAATCTATCAAACTTCTCCAATAATTGCAATTAATAAAGATATTGAGTAAACAAAAGTCATTTTATTATTGAAAATTAAAAGGCTTAATTGCAGTTTTGGTCCTCCTATATTAGCTGAATCGCGAAAGTAGTCCCCCTATTTTGTTTCTCCCCAGTTTTGGTCCCTCAAACAAAATTTTGGTCCAAAATTTGATGAAATTTCATTTTTTAAAGCCGTATTATACCATTTACGATCATATATTTCAGGTACAATTGTTTCAAATGAGATCTTGAGGCATGATTTGATTTAAATAAATGCAAAAAAAAAAAATGAAATTTTATGAAGTTTTTGACCAAATTTCTACTTGGGGGACCAAAACTGGAGAGAAACAAAATAGGGACACTACTTTCGCAATTCAACTAAAATAAAGGGACTAAAATTGCAATTAAGCCAAATTAAAACAACTCCTTGTTTTCTTAAGATTTGTGTAATATTAATTTTATCAAGGATGATGTTTTGGCTCACTCTTCAATTATAATGAAATGTTGTCGTCCTAAAACTCAATTTTGGAAGTGATATATATATATAATAAATGTGTGTTATAGGTTTAATCACTAGACATGTTGTCATGACTCACATGAGGTAACTTTGTGTTCACTTTCTTATTCATAATTTGTAAATAAACTATAGACAGTGAATAAATATTTAATGATATTGTTGTTGTTATGTTTTTGTCTTAATATAGAATCACGTCTTTTTTGCAGGGGGACAGTTGGTGTATTTTTAGAATTATTTTTTATTTCAAAAGTTATCCAAAAATAGATTGTATTGGCAATGTCAAATATTTCTAAACATATTTTTATTTGATCATGTGTTCCTATTTTTATGGAATGGTGGCACACATTTGAAGTTCACGCAAATACAATATAACAGAAAGGCTCCCTTTATTTTTATTATTTTTTATTTAATTAAAATGATATACGAGTATTAATATCAATGCACTATTTTGAATGACACCGGAAAAATACTTGTATTTGATATACTTATTTACAAATCAAAATTTGTTTTGTCTCCTGAAAAAACTGAATTTTTGAGTTGCAAATACTACACATATTGTCGTGGACAACTACTAGACATAAACGGTAGAAGGCAAGTAAGAAAGAATTGCTTATACAAAAATCAATAAATCCAAATATTATCCTATAGCAATATTTAAAAGCAACCATTGGTCCGATGACAAACATTAGAAGACTATAAAATCAAGAAAATAATCGGTATTTAATAAGGTTATACATTCATTAAAATGCATGTAAAAATAGGTGGATAAAATACACACCTTGTTGAAGAATCATCTCATACATGCTTTATGTTATATTAGTCGTCATCAATGAACAAGTGAACAATGGATAATAGATAAAAGTAGTTGAAAGATTGGAAATATCTTAATGGTAAAATAAATTGCAAAAGTTAGTGATAAAGATATTATAAGAGTGTACACAACATAATATGTAAATGGTAAAATAAATTGGAAAAATTAGTGGTAATGAATGAATGTAACGATAATATCAAGTTAATTGAACTCTTCATTGTTATTAATGGTGAAAATCTTTATGTGCATACATGATTTATACCTAAAGAATGCTTGATCAATTTATTTGACCAAATACAAAGATTAGTATTACTCCATTGAAACTTTCTTCCTTGTATTGCTTTTGATTCTACTTTGATCTTTTGTTCTTCTAACCACCTTCTATTCAGATATTTGTTCTAAAGAAAAAATGCATTTCAAAGTTTTTGTTGTTGGCATGTTACATGGCCAATGTATTGTACCGACGGTGTGCACCCATTACATTCCTTTAAAACGAAACTTTCCACCTAACCTTCATGTTGATATGGACATGCTTAGAACTCGTGATAATACTCACCATTCAAGAATGTTGCATGGTTCAGTAGATGTCTTCAACTTCACACTCCAAGGAAACTTGATCCAAACTCCTTTGGGTAAGGCTAATCCTCTCTCATTACTCATAAACTCTTTCATTTATTTTTTCAGTTTTTTTGGGTATGCTTTAGATGCATTTATTATATAGCAATAATTGATTTACATTATCATACTTTAGTATTCAATTTAGTTTCATTTTATTTTTATGAGATGAGTGGGAGTGAATTTTAATTAATATTACTGTTATTGGTTTGTTTGTTTAGGTTTTATACAATAAAAGTGAAGTTGGGATCACCACCAAAGGAATTCATTGTTGTGGTTGATACCAAAAGTAGTGTTATGTGGGTTCATTGCAAAACTTGCCGTAATTGCCCTCGCTCTAATGCACTCATGGTTAGAATTTTCAATCTTTATCACTGACATTTTTTATTATACATACTTATTAATTAATACTACTTACTGGTGGTGTAGTGTTTATTTTGTTGTCTTAGAAACGATCATGCTATACCTAACATTATTCATAACATCAAGAGGATAATGAACATTGTTTGATTCATTCTACTAACTACCACTACAAGAAAACATGAATTTTGTGAGGGCCAAAAGCCCTCACAAAGGGGAAAAAACAGCCACAAAGGTGGATTTTGTGAGGGCTTTTGGCAGCCACTAAGAAGCTGGTCACAAAATTTTGTGAGGGCTTTTGCAGCCACAAAGTGTCTGAAACAGGTTGGTATTTGTGAGGGCTTTTGCAGCCACAAAAGACAGACATTTGTGAGGGCTTTTGCAGCCACAAAAGTCTGCCTTTGTGAGGGCATAGGCCGCCACAAAGGACATGCTGAATTTGCTGACTGGACCTTTGTGAGGGCTTTTGGTCGCCACATATGCCAATGTAATTAAAAATTAATATATTTTGTGAGGGCTTAGGCCGCCACAAAATAATTCGTATTTAATAAATTAATTTTTAAATTCAAAATTAATAGTTTATTATAATATTATATATAATAAATTAATATAATTATAATATTAAAATTTAAATTATAATTAAATTAAAATTTAAATTAAATTTAAAATATAATGTAATTATAAATTAAATGTAATATATAATAAACTAATCTTAATATAATTAAAAATTTAAAATAAAATATTTAAATTATTAATAATAAAATATTTAAATATTTATATATTTAAATTAATAGTTATAATTATATTTAAATGAAGCTTAAGAGTAATTTTGTGTAGAGAGAAGGAGGAGAGAATAGTTAGAATGAGATTTTAGAGAGAAGTTGGATGTGAAAAAATGAAGTAAGAGGGGGAGAAGTATATATAGTGTTGCTTGAGCATTTGTGGCGGCCTTTGCAGCCACAAATTTCACGTGCTCAATCCTTTGTGGCGGCCTTTGCAGCCACAAATTCCACGTGGTCATTCCTTTGTGGCGGCCTTTGCAGCCACAAATGTCATTGGTCACGTCACTCCTTTGTGACGGATTTGGCCCTCACAAATGCGTTTTTTGTGGCTGTAAAAGCCCTCACAAACTCCTTAAATATTTAACTGGATTTTGTGATTTTGTGAGGGCTTAGGCAGCCACAAAATTCAGTTAAATATTTAAAATTTTGTGAGGGCTTTTTCAGCCACAAATAAAGACCAATTTCAATTTTGGCATTTGTGAGGGCTTTTTCGGTCACTAATTTGTGAGGGTTTTATTCGGCCACAAAATATTTATAAAGTTGGCCACAAATTTAAGTTTTTCTTGTAGTGTACTACATCAAAGTAACAAGTCAACAAAGATCATTAGAAATCTTAAAGGGTTATTAAAATTACAACAACACAAAAACCAACATAAAATTAAAAATTAAAATCATTCCGTTTGCTCAATTTTGGTTTTCTAGAAAAAAATAAAATTACGTAGCTTGAAAAACGAGAAAACCTGGAATCAAATGTACAATGTTGAAATTTCTTGAATAGCAAAAGAAAAATATTAACCTTTTAGATTTGATTTTGTCTCTTGTAATTTTCCTTGAGTGTAGTGTTTCTTTTTTTATTTTTTTTTTTCATATTTGTGGCTTGGTGTTTTGTATTATACAGTTTAAACTCAATTTCTTTGACAAAACTTCTTCATCCATGACTATGTTGGTTCAATGCTTGGACATCTAATGTCCCCTCGAAGTGTGGAAGCTCATTGCTTTACTCATGAAAATCATAATCAATGCAGCTACTCCTATGGATATCAAGATGGAAACGAAACGTCGAGTATTTATGTCTTTGATGAAATGTATTTTGACTTTATCTTCAAGTCGTCTTTTCATGTCACTGTTAACTCTTCAACCACTATTGTTTTTGGGTGAGAAATTTTGTATGCTTATTTATTTGGGACAACTATGGGTGTATGTGTGTATGCTCTATGTAGGATTAAATTGGTAATGCTACTTTTGTCAATAGGCTGATTTTTCAAAAAAGAAGAATTGAGCAACAGTGAAATCTACTTATATTCTTTAATAGTATTTGCATTTATTCCCATGTTTTTTGTTAATACTAGCTAGTTCTTAATATGAATTTTGGAATACTAGATGGTTGTTTTACAATAGGTGTAGCACCAAAGAATTTGGAGTTTTGACTAAGATACGAGAAACGTTTGACGAAATCTTTGGATTTGGCTCTGGTGTTATATCCATTTTTATCACAATTGTCATAAAAAAGAATAACACCCAAAGTTTTCTCTCATTGGTTGAAATGAGATAGTAATGGACAGGGCATTCTTGTTTTTGGTGCAATTTTAGAGCCAAATATTGTTTATAAATCAATGGTCCCATCGCAGTATGTTCTCTTCCTTTATGCTTTTCTTATTTTATTATCTCTTTTTGTAGTTCCTTCCTCCCCTTCAGTTCTTTTATTTGTTTTGTTCCACAAAATTTCATCATGTGGCACACCACACCTTTAGTGCATTTGAATCAACATTGCAGTGAAAATTCATTTGAAAATATCATTACTTTATTGAATGTAAAATGTGATAATGCTTCTTTTAATTTCTTACTCTTAGAAATATTACATTGTGCAATATAGTTGACTAATATTTTCCTTTTTCATTAAATTTTAGGATTCATTACACCTTAAATCTTCAGAGCATTTATGTCAATAGTAAACAACTCCCAATGAATCCAAGTGTTTCTGCAGCCTCTTACGACCAAGACCAAGGAAATATAGCTATTAGTTGTACAACATTAAAATATATTTTTCAAGAAGCTTATAATTCTTTCGTTCATGCCGTAAGTTTTCTTATACCTAGCTCCAAATATTGAATGTTGAACTTTGAATTATATGTATGTGCTAATAGTTGAAACTCTAGTATTATGTATATATGTTAATCTTATGATTATTGTGTTTTGGATTCTAATTTTTTTGTAGAAGATATGTTCCATACAAAGTTTGATGGGATTAAAGCTGGAAATCCTCTTCTTTTTGAAGAGATGATTGTGTTTGATACATGGATTATGATTTTCATTTTAGTTTTTTTAAGAGATGATTGTGTTTGATACAAAGTTTAATGAAGTTGTTGCATTAAAATATTTTTAAATGGAAAAAGTATTGCTATTTGATGTATTTGCTTTTGAGTTTATTCATGTTCATTATCATTTTTGAGAGTAAGTTCACTTTTTGTTTTCTCAATACTTCATGTTTTATACTCTCCAATTACTATTATAAATAATTAATTTTTGAGATTTAATATAAAATTAATATAATCTAAATTTACTAAATTAGTCATTTTAATATCAAACACTTTTCTATCAATATTCAGTATTTTTTATTAAAAAAAATGTTAAATTACATCAGTTGTCCTTTAATTTAATTTC
>JBBPBT010000152.1:12586572-12686302 GCA_037974875.1 Cicer bijugum | reverse complement strand
TAATTATTTTATATTGTCTCATTTTAAATATTTTAATTTTCTCTAATATCAAATTATTTATTATTTTATAATAACAATACAATATTTATTAATTTTTTCTACTAGACTTCTCCAATAATTGCAATTAATAAGGATATTGAGTAAATAAAACTCATTTTATTATCGAAAATTAAAATAACTCCTCGTTTTCTTAAGATTTGTGCAATACTAATTTTATCAAGGATGATGTTTTGGCTCACTCTTTAATTATAATGAAATGTTGTTGTCCTAAAACTCAATTTTTGAAGTGATATATATAAACGTGTGTTATAGGTTTAATCACTAGACCTGTTGTCATGACTCTCATGAGGGGTAACTTTGTGTTCACTTTCTTATTTATAATTTGTAAATAAACTATAGACAGTGAATAAACATTTAATGATATTGTTGTTGTTATGTTTTTGTCTTAATATAGAATCACATCTTTTTTGCAGGGGACAGTTGGTGTATTTTTAGAATTATTTTTTATTTCAAAAGTTATCCAAAAATAGATTGTATTGGCAATGTCTAATATTTCTAAACATATTTTTATTTGATCATGTGTTCCTATTTCTATGGAATGGTGTCACATATTTGAAGTTCACGCATATACAATATAAAAGAAAGGCTCTCTTTATTTTTATTATTTTTTATTTAATTAAAATGATATACGAGTATTAATATCAATGCTCTATTTTGAATGACACCGGAAAAATACTTGTATTTGATATACTTATTTACAAATCAAAATTTGTTTTCTCTCCTGAAAAAACTGAATTTTTGAGTTGCAAATACTACACATATAGTCGTGGAAAACTACTAGACATAAATGGTAGAAGGTAAGTAAGAAAGAATTGCTTATACATTGGAAGGAAATCGTGCCACTTTCTAATGGGATGTGTCTAACTACTATGTGGTCGGTTCGTTCCTAGCTATTTATTTCTTTACAAAAATAGAACTATCCAATAATTTCTACAGATTAAAGGTCAACCTCTATTAAGCACATACAAGCTCATATTATTCTAACAATTAGATAACTTTTAATTAGACTTAAATTAATTTTGTCTAAAAGTTTCAAAGATTTAGAGGTAAAAACATTGGTATTAGTTAGACTTAATTGCAGTTTTGGTCCATCTATTTTTGTTGAATCGCAAAAGTAGTCCCCTCATTTTGTTTTTCTCCAGTTTTGGTCTCCAAAACAGAATTTTGATCCAAAATTTGATTAAATTTTTTTTTAAAGTCATACTACACCAATTATGATAATAAATTTTAGGTGCAATTGAGGTAAATGAGATATTGAGACATGGTGTGACTTAAATAAATGCAAAAAAAATTAAATTTCATCAAGTTTTAGACCAAAATTATGGTGAAGAATTCTCATTAATGATGCAAAGAGAATTTGAAATTTCAATGATAAGTAAGCTAAATTATTTCCTTGGACTTCAAATGTGTAGAAATTATTGGATAGTTCTATTTTTGTAAAGAAATTAATAGCTAGGAACGAACCGACCACATATTAGTTAGACACATCCCATTAGAAAGTGGCACGATTTCCTTCCAATGTATAAGCAATTCTTTCTTACTTACCTTCTACCATTTATGTCTAGTAGTTGTCCACGACTATATGTGTAGTATTTGCAACTCAAAAATTCAGTTTTTTCAGGAGAGAAAACAAATTTTGATTTGTAAATAAGTATATCAAATACAAGTATTTTTCCGGTGTCATTCAAAATAGTGCATTGATATTAATACTCGTATATCATTTTAATTAAATAAAAAATAATAAAAATAAAGGGAGCCTTTCTTTTATATTGTATCTGCGTGAACTTCAAATGTGTGCCACCATTCCATAAAAATAGGAACACATGATCAAATAAAAATATGTTTAAAAATATTTGACATGTGCAAATACAATCTATTTTTGGATAACTTTTGAAATAAAATATAACTCTTAAAATACACCAACTGTCCCCTACAAAAAAAAACGTGATTCTATATTAATACGAAAACATAACAACAACAATATCATTAAAACAACAACAAAACCTCTATTAAGCACATACAAGCTCATATTATTCTAACAATTAGATAACTTTTAATTAGACTTAAATTAATTTTGTCTAAAAGTTTCAAAGATTTAGAGGTAAAAACATTGGTATTAGTTAGACTTAATTGCAGTTTTGGTCCCCCTATTTTTGTGGAATCGCAAAAGTAGTCCCCTCATTTTGTTTCTCTCTAGTTTTGGTCTCCCAAACAGAATTTTGATCCAAAATTTGATTAAATTTTTTTCTTTTTTTAAAGTCATACTACACCAATTATGATAATAAATTTTAGGTGCAATTGAGGTGAATGAGATCTTGAGACATGGTGTGACTTAAATAAATGCAAAAAAAATTAAATTTCATCAAGTTTTAGACCAAAATTATGGTGAAGAATTCTCATTAATGATGCAAAGAGAATTTGAAATTTCAATGATAGGTAAGCTAAATTATTTCCTTGGACTTCAAATCAAACAACTCAAAAATAGAATTTTCATTAATCAAGCAAAGTACTGTAAATGAACTATTATAGAGATTTGAGATGGACAACAGTAATGAAATTGCAACTCATGTGGGTTCGGAACTATGTATATAACGATGAAACTTATAAATCCATAAATATATCAAAATATCGAGGTGTGATTGGTTCTCTTTTATATCTAACGGCTAGCCGACCATATATTATATTTAGCTTTTATTTATAGGCAAAGTTTGAAGCAGATCCCAAGGAATCACATCTTACAACAGTGAAACGAATAATGGAATATTTGAAAGGTGTAAGTCATGAGCTTCTCTGATCAAGTTTTTGATTTAAGTTCCAAACATACAGTACATATGAAATATTTGCTTTATCTAATGTTTTGAATTGAGAAATATTTCAGGCAAACATGAAGACACCACACACATGGAACAATAGCTTGCAACTCAAGGAATCAACCAAAGTTGGAGGATGCACTTGAGAAAGATGCAAAAATGTATAGTGGTAATAGGTGTCAAAGTATCAAGTTGAGTAGACTAATCACTAGGGTCTCACACTTAAGTCCTTGCCAATGAACATTTATCATTCATTCAAGTTTTATCAAACTCAACTCTAAAGGAATCGATTAGACAATTGATTCATCAATCGATTGGCACATAGACTCTGTTAAAAATAGCTGAGGTCTGAAACAGGCTCACTCGATTGTCAACTCGATTGAACAATTGATTGACGATCCGATTGATGCTAATTTTCGAATTACATAAAGGACCCAGTTTTATGCCAACTCGATTGTCCACTCGATTGTCAACTTGATTGATTGAAGTGTCTGAGTCACTTTGATCACAACACTTGATTGACGAATCGATTGATGCTATTTCTCGAGTTACAGAGAGCACCCAGTTTTGGCCAACTCGATTGCTCACTCGATTTAAAGAAAATCATAGCATCAGGTCTGATTTAGAAATTAAATGAATTGATTGTCCAATCAAGTGAAGCTTATATAATTCAAGTTTCCAGAAACACAAGACATACGACACTCGATGCAGCAATCGATTAAACCTTTATAAAATCGATTAGGCAATCGACTGTCCTGATGTTTTCCTTGAATATATATAAGATGTTTCAATCATTTTTAGAACATAACTCTTGCACAAAACTTTTCATACTTTTCAGAATCTTTTGCTCTCAATTTTGCACACCTCTGAAAAAACACTTTGAAAGAAAAGTTTCTCAACACACAAAAATATCCATTGGCAAATCAATTCTTTGTGTGATGCTAGAGTGATTGAATACACATCTTGATACTTCTCTATTTTCATGTAAAAGACAATTCTTTGTATTTGATGGTGTAGAAAATCCAGTTTGGAAACTGGTGGCTATCCTTGTTGTTGTGATATCATCAAGAGGAAGTTTACTGTGATCTTGTGTGAGTTTGGGGATAAAATCCAAGGATCAAGTGGTGACAAGATAGGAGTGAAGGGAGTTAGATTGATAGGTCGTGTAGAAGACTGGAAAATCTGTAAAAGTACTCGAATTCATTCTATAGCAAAAAGGCTGGAATCATATTGTGATTTCGGGACTGGATGTAGGCCGTTAGATCAACGGCTGAACCAGGATAAATCTTGGTGCAATCTTTCTTATCCCTTCTCTTTAATTTTCAGTATTGTATACCTGCTTATTCTTGTATGCTTCTTCATAATTTTGTATGTGATTTTAATTTCCGCTGTGTATGATTTGTATGAATGTTGTATTAGTAATATAGGAATTATGTCGAACTAGTTGGATTTGATCTTAATTCTCTCATTATTAATCAAAAGAAGTCATAGTTTTCCAACAAGTGGCATCAAGAGCCTAACTTTTTTAGAGAAAAACTCATAAAAGAAAACGACTTCTTTAGATTTTCTAGGAGAAGGAGCATCTCTAACCAAACCCCCTGCCTTTAATGGTACAACATACATGTACTTGAAAGAGAGGATGCTCATCTTTCTAGAAGCATGTGGGCTGGACATTCTAGAGGCAGTGGAAAATGGTCCCTACGTGCCCAAAATCGTAGGCACTGAGGGATCATCCATCATCATCAAACCAAGATCTGATTGGTCTGATGATGACAAAAAGAAAGTTGGTTACAATGCTAAAGCAAAGAATATTATAACATCAGCTTTAAGTGCAGAAGAATTCTTCAGAGTGTCAAACTGCAAGACTGCAAAGGAAATGTGGGACACATTGCAAGAAACACATGAAGGTACTACAGATGTCAAACGGGCAAGAACAAATACGCTTATGCACGAGTATGAACTTTTCTGCATGAAGAAAGATGAATCTATAAATGATCTACAAACAAGGTTTACTCACATTATCAACAATCTACATGCCCTGGGAAAAGTTGTGGATAATGAACAACAAATTGGAAAAGTTATGAGGTGTTCGTCAAGGGAATGGCAGCCCAAGATAACTGCTATTGCTGAGTCTAAAGATCTTGCCAATATGACTATAGCAACACTGTTTGGAAAGTTTCGGGAATATGAGATGGAATTACACAAATTAAATGAGTCAGAACAATCAAACAGAAAAGGCAAAGGACTTGCACTGAAGACTCAAACTCACAAAGAAAAATCTGAACCAGATTCAGAAAGCTCAGAAAGTGAATCAAGTGAAGAACCTGAGATAGGTATGTTGGTCAAAAAATTTAAAAAGTTTCTGAAAAAGAAAGGAAGCCAGACAAGAAAACCTATGAATTCCAAGACAAAAGGTTTCAGCAAGGGTAATACCAGTGATAGCAAAGTCATAACTTGCTATGAATGTGGGAAAACAGGCCACATCAGATCTGAGTGCTACAAGCTGCAAAACAGAAACAAGCCTATGAAGACTAAGGGCAAGGATCAACGGCCTTCAACCAGAAAAGCTTACATTGCCTGGAACGACAATGATGAAGATTCATCTGAAGAATCAGAAGATGAAGAAGCTAACTTGTGTCTCATGGCTAACAATGATTCAGAATCTGACAGTGAGGTAAGTACTACATCTAATCCATCCTATGATGAACTGCATGATGCTTTTAATGAACTGCATGCTGAATATGTTAGTGTACTCAAGCAATTAATCAGTACTAAGAAACAGCTAGAAGAAAAATGCATGTTGTATGATGAGGTTAATTTGAAGCATGAGTCTCTTAAAGACATAAATGAAAAATTGAAAAAGGAAACTCATGAACTGAAATGTGATGTAGCTAAGTTTAACAGTGGTAAAAACAACTTAGATAGACTCCTTAGAGATCAGAGAAATCTACATGTTAAAACTGGACTTGGCTGTAGACAAAACATGCATGTCAATAAGCATCAGAAATTTGTTAAATCTCAACAAATGTATGATAACTTTACTAGACCAAATCAGAAGCCATCCTCTGCGGTTGTATGTCACTTTTGTTGCAAAAAGGGACATAAGGTGTTTAATTGCAAACTGAAAAAACGTGCCAACAGAGGATGGAGACAAATTTGGAAAGTTAAGGAACCATCATTTGAAACTAACCCCCAGGACCCAATTTGAATTGGGTACCTAAATCCAAAACTTGACTCTTTTTATGCAGATATGCTTGGCATCCAGGAATCAATCATGGTATCTGAATAGTGGATGCTCCAAGCATATGACTGGAGACAAGTCCAAGTTCTTGTCTCTGAACTTAAAAAGTGGTGGTTTTGTCAAATATGGGGACAACAACAAAGGGAAGATCCTAGGCATTGGAGATATAGGAAACAACTCAACTGTTGTTATCAAGGACGTGTTATTTGTTGAAGGTCTGAAGCACAATTTACTAAGCATTAGTCAGTTGTGTGATAAAGGGTTTCAGGTACACTTTACTTCTATGTCTTGCACACTTGAGCATAAGGAAGTTGAAGGTATGAAACTGACAGGTAAAAGAGTTAACAATATTTACATGATAGATTTTGATTCTTTACCTGCAAATGATATATGTTGCTTATTATCTAGTGCTGATGAGAGCTGGCTGTGGCACAAGAGAGTGGCTCATATTCATATGGACCACTTGAACAAACTAGTTAGTAAGCAGCTAGTGCTAGGTCTCCCAAATAGGAAATTTTCTAAGGATAGGCTGTGTGACTCCTATGAGAGAAGTAAGCTGGTTAAATCTTCTTTCCCCCCTATAAACTTGGTTCAAACCAAGAAGGTCTTAGAGTTGGTACACATGGACCTGTTTGGTCCATCTCAGGTTAGGAGTTTTTGAGGAAACCTATATGGCTATGTATTGGTAGATGATTACACTAGGTTCACATGGGCATATTTTCTGACTCATAAGAGTGAGGCATTCTCAACTTTTAAGAAATTTGCTGCCTTGGTTCAAAATGAGAATAACCAGAAAATCATATCCATAAAAAGTGATCATGGAGGTGAATTCCAAAATGATGCTTTTCAAACCTACTGTGAACATCATGGTATCAAACACATATTTTCAGCCCCTAGAACTCCACAGCAAAATGGAGTAGTAGAGAGAAAGAACAGATCCTTAGAAGAGGTTGCTAGGACCATGCTTAAGGATTCTAATATTCCTAAGTATTTTTGGGCTGATGCCATTAACACTGCCACTCATGTAGTGAATAGGGTTCATATTAGACCTATACTTAGAAAGACTCCCTATGAGTTATACAAGGGGAGAAAGCCAAACATGTCCTAGGGTGTAAGTGCTTTGTGTTAAACAATGGCAAGGGACATCTAGGTAAGTTTGATCCTAAGGCAGATGGGGGTATCTTTCTAGGTTATTCCCAGATTAGTAAGGCCTATAGAATCTACAATAAAAGAACCAAAACTGTAGAGGAGTCTGTACATGTCAAATTTGATGAAAACTTGAACAACACTCTTTCTATAGTTGGTAACTCTTTGGATGATATTGTGGATTTTGAACCTATAGAAACCAGTGAACCTGCACCTCCAAACAACCTAGACTGTGTAGAACCTATTAGGGAAGATGATTTACCCAAAGAATGGAAGTTTGCCAAGAACCATCCCATAGACAACATTATTGGAGAGATTTCAAAAGGAGTTTCAACCAGAAAATCCCTTAGAGAATTTTGCAACCTTACAGCCTTTGTTTCTCAAATAGAACCCAAAAACATTAAGGAAGCTCTTATGGATCATGACTGGATAGTAGCCATGCAAGAAGAGCTCAACCAAGTGTGGACTCTTGTTCCAAGACCAGAGAATAAACATGTCATAGGAACTAGGTGGGTTTTCAGAAACAAAATGGATGAGAATGGTGTTATTACTAGGAATAAAGCTAGGTTAGTGGCCAAGGGTTACAACCAGGAAGAGGGAATAGATTATGATGAAACTTATACCTCAGTAGCTAGACTAGAAGCCATTAGAATCCTGCTTGCCTATGCATGTATAATGGATTTCAAACTATTTCAAATGGATGTTAAAAGTGCCTTTTTGAATGGAGACATTCAGGAGGAAGTTTTTGTAAGTCAAACACCTGGTTTTGAAGATCCTAAGCTTCCAAATCATGTGTTTAAACTGACAAAAGCCCTCTATGGCTTGAAACAAGCTCCAAGAGCTTGGTATGATAAGCTGAACAATTTCCTTTTACAAGAAAATTTTTCAAGGGCAAATGTAGATAAAACACTTTTTCATCAAAAGACAAGGAAAATACATTTTATTGGTCCAGATTTATGTTGATGACATAATATTTGGATCAACAAATGATAAGCTTTGTAAAGATTTTGAAAATACAATGAAAAGTAGATTTGAAATGTCCATGATGGGAGAACTGACTTACTTCTTGGGGTTTCAAATCAAACAAAGCAAAAATGGCATTTTCCTTAGTCAATCCAAATACTGCAGTGACCTTTTAAAGAAATTTGATTTTGAAAAATTTAAATCCATTGATACGCCTATGAGTCAAGTCTGCTACTTAGATAAGGATGAGACGGGTAAAGCTGTAGATGTGACTGTGTTTAGAAGCTTGATAGGATCCTTACTTTACCTAACAGCTAGTAGACCAGATATCATGTTTAGTGTGTGCATGTGTGCTAGATACCAGGCCAATCCAAAGGAATCTCACCTTAGTGCAGTTAAGAGGATCTTTAGATATCTCATAGGAACCAAAGATCTAGGTTTGTGGTATCCTAAGGGATCTACTTGAACTCTAGTTGGCTATTCTGATTCTGATTTTGCTGGATGCAAATTGGACAGAAAAAGTACATCTGATACTTGCCAACTCTTAGGGAACTCTCTTGTTTCTTGGCATAGCAAGAAATAAAATAGTGTAGCACTTTCAACAGCTGAAGTTGAGTATGTAGCTGCTGGTAGTTGTTGTGCACAAATCCTTTGGATGCAGCAACACCTCTCTGATTTTGGTGTCAATCTAGGAACAGTGCCCATTATGTGTGATAATACTAGTGCTATTAATATCACTAAGAACCCTGTCATGCATTCTAGGACTAAGCATATAGAAATTAGGCATCACTTCATTCGAGATCTATATCAACAGGGTAAGATTAAGTTGGAATATGTCAATACAAACGAGCAGTTGGCTGACATTTTCACCAAGGCCTTGCCCAAGGACAGTTTCTTCTTTATAAGAATGAAACTTGGCATCATTGATCTTTATGAAGTCTGAGCCATATACCCAATTCGATTGCGAAATCGAGTGTCTTGTGGCCAGATAGGAACATTTCATTAAAACCTCGATTGCATAATCGAATGTTTGATGAACAGTGCTTAAATTTGTCAAATTGGAAATGCGATATTCGATTGATTGGGTCTCAGTTTTTTATTTTCTATATATGTCAATCTCTTCAATCGAGTGGTAAATCGAGTTTTCGTATCTCAGAAGCCAGACTGTTGAAGATTTCATCACGTCAATCGAATGGTAAATCGAGTGTTGATATCTCAGAAGCCAGACTATTGAAGATCTTGTTACGTCACTCGAGTGGTCAATCGAGTGATGAATTGGAATATGGTTTAAAAATTCGACTGGACAAGCGACTGGTTGGACTAAGTAACTCCAAGTTTGAGATTTTTTTTTTTAATCAAAACCCGAGCATCGATTGGACAATCGATTGGCATATATCCGTTGAGAAAAATTATAGCCGTTGGATGAGTGTAACAGTTACTTTTAACCCAGATTTCCAGGACATTCTATTGGGCAATCGGCTTTCTACAGTACTATAAAACATGGAAAAACCCTAATTCGATTTCCCAATCCAATTTCTTTCCTGCTCTCATTTCAATCATCCAACTTCAATCTTTCTCTGCATCTAATCAATCTCAAATCTAAGTTCTTCAATGGCTCGCATCAAGCAAACCGGTAGAAAATCAGTTGTTACTTCTGCTGGAACCTCCTCTAAAACCATTCCCCATAACAGCTCCTCTTCTTTCTGTTCTACTTCAAGTGGAAGAACACCTTCACCCTCACCTCCTCCACCTCCACCCAAGAGAGTATCGATTCCTACACATAAGGTGTTGGCTAAGGATAAGGGCAAAGCTGTTGCCACTACTCCAGAACCCATCAAAAAGAGGAAGGCTCCTCCAATTGAAAAACTGCTGAGTGATGCTATGAAGGAAGTAACCAAGAAGAAGAAAAAGCCTTCATCTCCACCAAAGAAGGTTAAGCCTTCAAAGGAGAAACCTGTTGAAGGTAAAGCTGTTCTTGAGTCGTTTATTAAGAGAAAAATCCAAGAGGCAAGAACATTGGATTTTCCTTATTTTGACAAAAGTGGTTTTTCGTTTCAAAACCATTTAAGATTTCATGGTTTAGAAAACTTTCTTTCTTGTTCTTTGGATGTGTATCCAAGGCTAGTTAGAGCCTTCTACTCTACTTTCATTCTGACCAAGACTGGTTTTGCGGCTGAAGTTAAAAACAAAAGGATTGCAATGACTTTTGAAGAGTTTTCCAAGATGACTGGTTTACCATTCTGCGGGTATACCATTGATGGAAGAGCACAAGATGCTCCTGAGGACGAAGGATGGGAAAACTCTATAGATAAACGTGCTGCTTTACAGAAACTTATGATCGAAGGTTTCGCTGAGAAATGGACTCTTCAAACAGGCCAAATGAAGGTTGAGCACAGGTTGCTCATGTACGTGCTAACACGAATGTTAGTACCTAGAGCTGGAAACCATGCGGTTGTACAGCGGCTGGACATTGTCCTGCTGTGGGGCTGTACAAAGAGCTCAAGATGAGCTGGACGTGGATCGTGCTGCTGAACATGTTGGAATCTGCACAAGGAAAGCACATCCTGCCCTACCCCCAACTGGTAATGAGGATTCTGAGGCATTTCAAGGTGTCTCTAGCCGATGAAGAATCTCTCAAAACCACTCTTACATTTGGTGAAGCAATAGTGAACCAAATGCAGATTCGGCGCATCAACAACATATGGACAAGGACTCCATCTACTGCTGATCATGCACAACCCAGTGCTGATCAAGCCCAATCTAGTGCCCAAGCACCTACACCAGCTGAAGGTCCATCTGATATCATGGCAAAGCTGATGGAGGTCTTAAAATTTCAAGCAGAACACAGTGAACGAGTGGAAACCTCTCTTCTCAAGCTTCAAGCCTCTTTGGAATCTGTTCAGAAGGATGTTTTTGCTATTCAGAAGCACTTAGGGCTCAAAATGTCTTTTGAAGACATTGCAGAGATTGGACGACAATCAACTGCAGAACCAAACCCAGACGACGTAGACGGTTCTGATTCTCATGGGGAGAAGACACATGTTGAGGCTAATACAGCGGTCTCTCCTCCTCCTGCTGGTGATAATGAGGATCAGCCCTAGTGTCTTTGATTGTTTAGGTTTAGGTTTAGGTTTAGTGTCTTTGATTGTTTAGGTTTAGTGTATTTGCATCTGATATACCTATTATGATCTGATATGCTAGTATGCTTTGATATGTTATGATCTGATATTTTATATGCTCTGATTGATACATATTATAATTGTGCTCTGATACATACTACATATTTTGCATATGTTCTGATACATATTATACTCCAATGTATGACCCTGTTATATTCTAGTTCTGTTATATGCTAGTCTGTGAAAATGATGCACGTATCACTCTGATATACAATGCATCTGCATTCTGATTGATGCACCCTGTTTACGCACTGATAATGTTTTGTATCATACATTCCAAAACTCAGGGGGAGATTTTAAAATAATCTCAACGTTAACTATATGTTTGTCATTAAATCAAAAAGGGGGAGTTTGTAAGTCATGAGCTTCCCTGATCAAGTTTTTGATTTAAGTCCCAAACATACAGTACATATGAAATATTTGCTTTATCTAATGTTTTGAATTGAGAAACATTTCAGGCAAACATGAAGACACCACACACATGGAACAATTGCTTGCAACTCAAGGAATCAACCAAAGTTGGAGGATGCACTTGAGAAAGATGCAAAAATGTATAGTGGTATTAGGTGTCAAAGTATCAAGTTGAGTAGACTAATCACTAGGGTCTCACACTTAAGTCCTTTCCAATGAACATTTATCATTCATTCAAGTTTTATCAAACTCAACTCTGAAGGAATCAATTAGACAATTGATTCATCAATCGATTAACACATAGACTCTGTTAAAAATAGCTGAGGTCTGAAACAGGCTCACTCGATTGTCAACTCGATTGAACAATTGATTGACGATTCGATTGACGCTAATTTTCGAGTTACATAAAGGACCCAGTTTTATGCCAACTCGATTGTCCACTCGATTGTCAACTTGATTGATTGAAGTGTCTGAGTCACTTTGATCACAACACTTGATTGACGAATCAATTGATGCTATTTCTCGAGTTACAGAGAGCACCCAGTTTTGGCCAACTCGATTGCTCACTCGATTTAAAGAAAATCATAGCATCAGGTCTGATTTAGAAATTAAATGAATCAATTGTCCAATCAAGTGAAGCTTATATAATTCAAGTTTCCAGAAACACAAGACATACGACACTCGATGCAGCAATCGATTAAACCTTTATAAAATCGATTAGGCAATCGACTGTCCTGGTGTTTTCCTTGAATATATATAAGATGTTTCAATCATTTTTAAAACATAATTCTTCACAAAACTTTTCATACTTTTCAGAATCATTTGCTCTCAATTTTGCACACCTCTAAAAAAACACTTTGAAAGAAAAGTTTCTCAACACACAAAAATATCCATTGGCAAATCAATTCTTTGTGTGATGCTAGAGTGATTGAATACACATCTTGATACTTCTCTATTTTCATGTAAAAGACAATTCTTTATATTTGAAGGTGTAGAAAATCCAGTTTGGAAACTGGTGGCTATCCTTGTTGGTGTGATATCATCAAGAGGAAGTTTACTGTGATCTTGTGTGAGTTTGGGGATAAACTCCAAGGATCAAGTGGTGACAAGATAGGAGTGAAGGGAGTTAGATTGATAGGTCGTGTAGAAGACTGGAAAATCTGTAAAAGTACTCGAATTCATTCTATAGCAAAAAGGCTGGAATCATATTGTGATTTCGGGACTGGATGTAGGCCGTTAGATCAACGGCTGAACCAGGATAAATCTTGGTGCAATCTTTCTTATCCCTTCTCTTTAATTTTCAATATTGTATGCCTGCTTATTTTTGTATGCTTCTTCATAATTTTGTATGTGATTTTAATTTCCGCTGTGTATGATCTGTATGAATGTTGTATTAGTAATATAGGAATTATGTCGAACTAGTTGGATTTGATCTTAATTATCTCATTATTAATCAAAAGAAGTCATAGTTTTCCAACAAAAGGAACAACTAATGTTGGCTTATGATATCCAAAAGGTAGTATATGCAATCTTGTTGGTTATTCTAACTCTGACTATGTAGGATGTAAAACATATCAAAAAAGCACATGTGGCACTTGTCATATTTTAGATAGTGATTTGGTTTCATGGTCTTGTAAATAGCAAGCTTGTGGGGCTTTAACCACTGTTGAAGCATAATACATACAGTGAGTTGTTGTGCACAAATTATGTAACTCAAAGAACAGTTATGTGACTATAGATTTGAGCTTGGATGCATTCCCCTAAGGAAATATTTTATTATTTTATAATAACAATACCATATTTATTACTTTTTTCTATTAAGATCCTCTAACCTATTGCATCACAATCTATCAAACTTCTCCAATAATTGCAATTAATAAGGATATTGAGTAAATAAAACTCATTTTATTATTGAAAATTAAAACACCTACTCGTTTTCTTAAGATTTGTGCAAACCTAATTTTATAAAGGATGATAAAATGGGGGAACTACTTTCGTGATTCAGCTAAAATATGAGAATTAAAACTGTAATTAAGCCTATTAGTTATTAGTTAGAGAAAGTAGTTTTGAAAAATCAACTATTATATCATTTATGTAAAGATTTTATGATCTAAATTAGTAGAGAAATATCAGTTGATGAAATTGATATTTATAAACTTCTAATGTTCATAATTTCATTTCAATATTATCATAAGGATATAATATTTAGGTTAGTGCTATAATTAAAAAGCTAGAAATGCAAGAAACATACATTTAATGAAATTAGTAAAATTGTATTATGTTTTATGTAAGTTTCAATAGAATTAATTAAGAAAAATAAATTAGAAATTCAAATTTATTTATTACTATTAATAATTTAGAATTACAATAAGTAGTGAGATAAGGTAAATTTAATTTAATGTTTAGATTTAATCCTTATAATTATAATATTTTTTTATTTTAATCCTCGTGAATTTTTTTGTTTGATTTATGTCTCTACAAATATAATTTAAATTTAAAATAATTATTTCATCCAACTTCTATTACAAAAAGTTTAACACTATTAAAAATAAATATAATTAAAATATAACTTTTTTTAATCTAAAAATATATCCCAATGTAATTTAATTTTTTAATCTTTTATAACGTAACTATCCCAATAGTCAAATATTTAAGGCAATTGACTTTGGTAGGGTTCATCAAACGCAACATCCGTTGGATATTGGCAAAATTTATATTTTTGGGAAAAAGGATTACTTTCAGACTCTATAGTTAGCCACCTTAAACCTGTGAAGTTGACATAAATGAGTGGTTTGCCACCTGATATCGAATTTTAGATAAAAAAATAATTTAATTATATTTGAAGTTTATTTTTAATTAAAAAAAGTTATGTTGTAATTATAATTAAGTCTAAGGGTATTACATTTTTTTAATAGAAGTTGAATATAAAGATTATTTTAAAATAAAACTATATTTGTTGAGATGTAAATCAAACAAAAAAATTTAAGAGGACTAAAATTAATATATAAAAAGTTATAATTGTAAGGATCACATATATATTTAAAACATAATTTAATAAATAATAATAAATTTTAGTTACAGATAATACCGAAGGAAGAAATCAATTCTTTATTTATATTTATCTAGTTTTTAGTGAGAGTCATTATAGTAGGTAGAAATTATAAACACATAGTGACAATCCTCAAAACTAAAAAAAATACCCTCTTTAAAGTTGAACGTGGATCTGAGTATCACTCAAAGTATTCTTGACATTTATCTACAACATGTGATTTTTAGTGACAAACTTTGTCTTATCATTAAAAGTCAATTTTTTTATAGTGATGATATGTGTTATCTTGTGTTGATTGTAATATGTATATTGTTGGTACGATTTGTTATCACTAAAGATTAAATGATCTTGATAAAATAATAGTTGTTTGTGTATTAGTTAGAAAATAGTTAAAAATATTTGACTCAATTGTAGTTTTAGTCTCTTTATTTTAGTTGAATCGCGAAAGTAATCCTTTTATTTTATTTCTCTTCAGTTTTGGTTCCTCAAATATAATTTTGGTCTAAAACTTGATAAAATATTATTTTTTTTTTGTATTTATTTAAGTCACACCATACCTCAAGATTTCATTTGCAACAATTATACTTGAAAAATAAAAAAAAATACATATATATTTGTAAAGTAAACAATAAGTTTATACTAACATCAGATAGTCATAGCTCGTACAATGAATGCATTATTGTTGTAAAATTCATTGTCATGTTAATGGACACATGCGATTGATTGCTAGCATAGTCTTTTTTTTTATTGAGATAATTATACATACTATGCATTTTTTTTGACATCATTACAATGTGTGACTCTACGAGAACTCATACGACACTTACCTAAATGTTACTTGGGAGTATATGTTATATTATGGTCTGAATTCTTTATTGGCCTTCTCAAGAATATAGAACAATGAATTCTAAGGAATCTTTTAAGTATTCAAAATCGTGTATTACTTCAACTCCAATTTCAAATTTAAGTGAAATTGATGGTTCCTCTAAAATAATTGGAAATTAAATTTACAATCCTGCTACATTACTTTAAATTATTTAAAACAAAATATTGCTTTTATTTTTACCAATTTTGTTGTTTCTAATTCTAGTTGATTTAATGTCTTTGACAAAATTGTGAGTATGGTGTGGCCGGTAGCCACTTGCCAGAAAATAAAAAATAATAAAACATGCACGGTTGACCTTGTAGTGGAACATTAAGTCTATCATTACAGAAAGTTTGTTAATAAGCAATATGGTCACACTTGCACATTTTTTAATTTAAATTAGATATGACTTGTTAACAAGTGTCATTAAATTTAAATTTAAAGGTACTTGTTAAGGAGTGAAACAAAGAAATAAAAATTAAGTTTTTTATGAAAAAATCATTTTAAAATGTTTAACATATTACATTTAAAATTATATTTTTATTTTTAATTTCTTAACAAATGTCTTCTTTTTTAAGATAATTGTAGTATTTGATCATTTAATACAAATTAAAAAACAAATAATAAATAAAAAAGAAAATATCAATTTTACCAAAATATCTTTATTAATAAATTAGGGTTATTTTTTTCAATAACCTCTTTTTCAAAAAAAAAAAAACCAAAATACTCAATTTTCAAAATTATATACCAAAATATTCCATTTTTGAACTCACCTACAAGTCGCATTTGCAAGTGGCGACTTCCTTAAAGAAACCCGCATTTGCAAAGGCGACTTCCTTAAGAATTTTTTCAAAAAGAAATTAATTTTAATTTTTTTTAAATTAACAATATATATATATATATATATAATTAAAATAATTCATAAAAGAGTTTCGTGTAACATTTGAATAATGTTTTAAAGTATGACCAGTGAACCGACATACTCCACATTTTCTAGACACTTTTTTAATTTTTTTTTAACAAACATATAAGAAATTCATTCATAAAAAAAAAACATCACAAATTTTACAAAAATTACAATAAAATTAATTTCGAAAGTTATCTCTAGTACCACATTGCCGAAGTTTTCTCACACGTACAGAATTTTGAAGACACATACTTTTTTGAAGGCGTTGTCAAAATCTCATATTGCCATTCTTCTCCTTTCTCTCTCTCTCTCTCTCTAACATTAAAAAAGGAAATAAAAATAATTACAATAAATAATTTTATTATGTCTCATCAATTTATAATGTTAAATCTAATTACAATTTTAAAACCAAATCAATTTACAAATTAAGAATAAAGCCAAATTAAATTACAATAAAAATTAATTCAAACTAAATCAAATCAAGCCAGTTGTTTTCAGTTTTGTCTGCGTTTTGTTTTCTTTTGTTGTCTTTGCTCACTGCCAAACCCTGCTATGTTGAAGCTGACTACTGTTGGAATTTGAATATCAAAAACTATTTAAAAATCACAATTTATGCCACTGAAGATATTACTGGGTTGAGTCGCGGACTAGGTCGCTCCCTTTAAGACGTTTCGCGGCACTGCCCAAATTGTGCAAGATAGACTATCAACCACGAAGTCCCCAAGATAAAACACATCAGATCACTGTATCGGAGTTCTACTGAACTATAGAAAACCGTTCTAGAATTACACCCTCAATATGGCGCTTAAAGCAACTCTTAATATGACGGTTAAAGTCACTCTCAATATGACGATTAAAGTCATTCGCAATATGGTATTACGACCACTCATAACTACGACATAACGACTACTCTAAAAACAAAAGGACTACGACATAATGACCGCTCTAAAAAATTAAGAGACTTCGACATAACAACCGCTCTAAAAACCGAAGGGACTACGACATAACAACCACTCTAAAAGCCGAAAAACCGAAGGGACTGCAGTATAATAACCGCTCTAAAAACCAATGGGATTGCGGTATAATAACCGCTCTAAAAACCGAAGGGACTGCGGCATAATAGCCGCTCTAAAAACCGAAGGAACTGCGGTATAATAACGGCTCTAAAAACCGAAAAACTGAAGGGATAGAAAGAAAGGGGAGAAGTGGCTCAAAATTTGGCGAGCAGAATATAAGAGGGAGAAAAGAGAAAGTTGGGAAAATCATGCAACTTTGGTGTCCTTTTTACAATAGTTTGATGCTCATTATATAGAGATGGAAGTAAACTCACATTTCTTTTCTATGCAATGTGAGACTTGAGTATGTATAGATTTGAAACTACTCAATATACTAGAGTTTTCCAATGTGGAATTTCAAAATTATTTCTTTTCAATGTGGGACTTAACAAGTTTCTTTCCACTTAAATTTACAATAAAAATTTCTTTCCAATGTGGGACTTCAACAAATTATTAAATTCACACTATAACATACTTTTTTTTCGACAATCCCCCACTTGAATTTAAAAATAAATGTTTCTAAAGTAGCGTCAAATGCTTCTATAAGACCGTGCATAAACAAATGTGTCTCTTGACTTGAACCTTTGCATAATAAGTAAGATTCAGATTCAACAAGAGTGACTCATAGTCTTGAACTCTATCTCTAACATCAAACTCACACACAACCTTTTCATAGAGTGTATTCTCAAAAGCTCGTGCATTAATGGCCCTACACGTATATCCTAGTATAGTGAACGCTCTAGGAATTCTACCTCGAAATTCCATAGGAAGCGGCCCCACTTCCACATTCACATAGGTGAGTATATCAAGAGTGCTCCTATAGCTAGGTACTCCCTCCACGTAGAGTATAGATCTCATTAAGAGTTTATATTACCTCATCCTATCATCGCAGGAATCATGCTTCTCTAATTTATAATAGCATGTTCGTCTCATATCACTCCACAACTTGTTATTACCCATTGAACCTAATTCTTGGGATCTCCAGTCTTTTAGGTCGGGTTACCATCATGAATGACTCTATAGGCAGTAGTCTCATCCTTTTGGATGTATTTATGACTTTCTTTGTAGCTAAATCCTTTCGTCAAAAGATTTGCCAAATTCTCATCAGTGCATGTATGATCCACTATAACAACTCATTTAGTAAATAACTTTCTAACAATGTTGTGCTTACGACAAATTTGTCGTCTCTTATAGTTGTAATAATGATTCTCAATTTTTGCAATAGCCGCAGTACTATCGCAGTGGATCAACACATCTGTCATAGGTTTTTCCCATAAAGGAATCTCAACTAGCAAGCATCTCAACCAACTTGCTTCTTCACTAGTAGTAGCTAGTGCTACAATTTCAGACTCCATATTGAATTGAGCCAATATCGTCTGTTCTTCGATTTCCAAGATACAACACCACTCACTATATTAAAATATAGTCATCGATTGCTTTGGAGTCATCTAATAAGACGTTCCAATCAGCAACATTGTATCCTTCAAGGACTATAGGAAATCTTTGATAATGTAATCCAAGACTTATGATAATTTTAAGGTATCTCATGACCCTTTCAATAGCGTGCCAATGCTCTATACTAGGTCTACTAGTAAACCTGCACAACAATCCCACAACATAGGCAATGTTGGGTCTAGTACAATTAGTGGCATACCTGAGGCTGCCAATGATGCTCGCATATTTAGTTTGTCTAACCCCTTCACCAGTGTTCTTGAAAAGTTTCACACTTGGATCGTATGGTGTGCAAGCAAGTTTAGAGTCCTAGTAATTATATTTCTTTAGGATATTTTCATCATAGTGAGATTGATCCAAAGAAATTCCCTTTTCTGACCTAGTAATCTTGATTCCCAGGATTACATTTGCTTCTCTGAGGTCTTTCATATCAAAGTTGTTACACAACAATGATTTCAAAATGTTATAGCATGAAAGTTTGAATCAAATATGAGTATGTCGTCTACATAGAGACATATAATAGTGCAAATGCCATTTTCAAATTTGTAGTAAATACATTTGTCACTTTCATTCAATTTAAACTCATTCAATTTAATCAAGTTGTGAAACTTTTCATGCCATTTCTTAGGAGCTTGTTTAAGACCATATAGAAATTTATCTAACTTACAGACCTTGTCTTCTTGTCCATGATTTACAAAACCTTCAGGTTGTTCCATATAAATTTCTTCTTCTAGGTCACCATTTAAAAAAATTGTTTTAACATCCATCTGGTGTATCACCAGGTTATGAATAGCCGCAAGTGATATAAGCACCTAATGGATGTTAGTCTAGTGACTAGTGAGAAAGTGTCGAAGAAATCTATATTTTCTCTTTGTCTAAAACCCTTGGCTACAAGGCGTGCCTTTTACTTATCAATAGATCCACCAGGTTTTAGTTTCTTTTTCAAAATTCATTTACAACCTATTGGTTTGCAGCCAGGAGACAAGTCTACTAAATTTCAGGTCTTGTTAGACTCTAGAGAATCCATTTCATCGTTTATAGCTTCTTGTCGTAGGTCTGCATCCAATGATGACAGAGCTTCTTTAAGATTTGCAAGATCCTCTTCTAAATTATAGGCCATGTATTCTGGTCCATAATCTTTAGCAACTCTTACTCTCTTACTCCTTCGAGTCTTTGTTTCACCTTGTTTGTTGCTTTCAGTGCTTCTTGTACCAGGAACGTAACTTGGTCCGCTGCCCCCACTATTTCTCCATTTTACAGGGAATTTATTTTCATAGAAGTCAACATCATTTGACCCTATGATCACTTTTGCATTTAGGTCATAAAACCTATATGTTTTGTTCTTTACTGCATACCCAATGAATTCTCATTCATAGGTTCTACTGGCGAGTTTAATTCGCTTGGGATTGGGGATTCTGACATAATTCAAACCACCTCATGTTTGAAAATAAGACAAGTTCGATTGTATTTTCTTCACTATCTCATAAGGAGATTTTTTGTTTTTAGATTTAAGAACTCTATTCAAAACATAACAAATAAGCAATCTATTTTCTGCACACTAATAAGATGCAACAATATAATTAAGCGTACTAGCAACAACTAGTTCAATAAGAGTTATATTTCCTTTCTTTTCAACTTTAGCATTCACCTCAAGCAATTATGGTGCAGTTGTTCCACATAATTCTAGACAATTTATAAAACTTATTTAAACAAACTAGAATCATACTTGGAACCTTTTAATCTTTCTACTAAATTGATTTTCAATTTTAGTTACAGAGATTCTTAACATGTCAAATATTTCATTTTTGTTTTTCATTTCGTGTTAACTTTCTCATCCTGTTCACTAATTAAAGTGTAATAAATCTAAAGACTTAGATGTTCTAACTACAAATTTATGTTAACTCTTTATTATTTTAGTTTGACTACAACAAATCACATTTTTCAAAATCATTTAGCTTTAACTTTGGAAATAAATCTAAGTTACTTAATTTTGAAATCAAATGTGTTCGCATCACATAGTATAGCATGTAAAAAATTAAAATCACACAACATGCAAGAAAAAAGATACCTTTTATTAATTTCAACAACAAATTCGCAAACATATAGAGACATATTAAATTTCAACACTTAATTTAAATATGTCATGAGTGACGTACCTTAATAGATGATCCCATGAGTTATCTTCTGAATTTTACGGGAGTGTGCCTCCACGGATCTGTCGTCAGCCATCTGATACTTTGGGTTGGAGCTCACTACATACTCATTCAGAGCATCTCAAATATCTCTATCAATATTGCTGGAACTATAGTAGTTATAAAAATCATAAGCAACACCATTAAGAATATAATTCTTATCATTATTTTCTGATGGGTAAATTTTCTAGCTTTCTTATCCTTTTTTTGCTACAAAACTTAAACAGTTTATTGAAGAGGCAACATAATCAAATTCAGTAATATCTTCGGTTGACATGGTAGAACGAACGTCTTAAAACTATTGGAATTTGAGTTTCAAAAACAATTTTAAAATTACAATTTATGTCACCAAAGATATTACTGGGTTGAGTTACGGACTAGATTGCTCTCTTTAAGACGTTTCGCGGCACTGCCCAAATTGTGCAAGACAGACTATCAACCACGAAGTCCCCAAGATAAAACAACCCAGGTCACTATATCGGAGTTCTACTGCACTATAGAAAACTGTTCTAGAATTACATCCTCAATATGGCGCTTAAAGCCACTCTTAATATGACGGCTAAAGTCACTCTCAATATGACAATTAAAGTCATTCGCAATATGGTATTACGACCACTCATAACTACGACATAACGACCACTCTTAAAACAAAAGGACTACGACATAACGACCGCTCTAAAAAACGATGAGACTACGACATAACAACCGCTCTAAAAACCGAAGGGACTACGACATAACAGCCGCTCTAAAAACCGAAAAACTGAAGTATAATAACTGCTTTAAAAACCGAAGGGACTGCGGTATAATAACCGCTCTAATAACTGAAGGGACTGCGTCATAATAGCCGCTCTAAAAACCGAAGGGACTGCCGTATAATAACCGCTCTAAAAACCGAAAAACCGAAGGGATAGAAAGAAAGGGGAGAAGTTGCTCGAAATTTGGCGAGCAGAATATAAGAGGGATCAAAGAGAAAGTTGGGAAAAACATCCAACTTTGGTGTCCTTTTTCCAATAGTTTGATGCTCATTATATAGTGATGGAAGTAAACTCACATTTTTTTTCTAAGCAATGTGGGACTTTAGTATGTATAGATTTGAAACTACTCAAAATACTTTAGTATGTATAGATTTCTTTTCAATGTGGGACTTAACAAGTTTCTTTCCACTTAAATTTATAATAAAAATTTCTTTCCAATGTGGGACTTCAACAAATTATTAAATTCACACTATAACATACTTTTTTTTTCAACAAATACCATTGATGCACAAGTCATGCTCATTAATACATTTGTCCCTGTTGCAACTAATTAGAGAAATAAAAAGAATAATTTTTATAAGTCAGCTATTGTACACATTATAAATAGCAAAGAGACAAACTTCTGAGTTTAAAAAAAAAAATTAAATGACATATTACAACTGCAAATAAAAGCTCAACAAGTGAATAGATGAAAACAAACATAGGCTAAAACCATGAATGCATCAGATGTGTAGAAAAAATACATATGATGAGCATAAGAAAATAAGCATCAAATTAGGAACTAGAGAGCTCAAACTCAAACAGAGGCACATGAAAAGAAAGCAACTAAACAAATAAAAACTCTATAAATACATCTCCATTTTGTTTACAAAGGGAGAGAAAATCTGATACTATGAAAAAACACCGAAAAAGAAGAAGGAAAAAAAACAAGAGTAGTAGCAAAGGAAAAAACCAAAGTTAAGTTACCACTGTAACCATCATCAACCATCAGTTGTGCACCGCCGCCGCCTTTTTCTTCGTTGCCATACTCAGATCAGCCTCTATCACATTTTTTTTATTATCTATCTCTTTAATACAACGCTTCAATGTTTTTGCGCTTAAGAATATGCCTTCTATTTATTGTTTGCTTGCTGAAATTTCGGATCTTACTTTTAAAAATGATATTTCTTTTTATTTCTTTAAATATGAGATTATTGTTAAATGGTGGGAAAATGGAGGAGATGTATTTTGAAAAATAAGAAATACTTAACTTCTAAGAGTGTGCAATGTTTGATACTGAAATTGTTTATCCTTTTGAAATGAATTTATCATATCAACATCAACTCCCCAATATGTATATTTTCTATTAGGACTTTTTGACCGCTTGTGACATTTTTCAATATGTTACACCTATAAAGCAATTTTAATAGCTATGGCACACCTATCACATAGTACATATTTTCTATTAGGACTTTTTGACCACTTATGACATTTTTCAATATGTTACACCTATAAAGCAATTTTAATAGCTGTGGCACACCTATCACATAGTACATATATACATATAGGTTCCACACGTTACACATAAAATGCTTTATTTACTTTTCAAGTACGGCTTACATTTTTACTTTGTTAATTC
The DNA here is from genome assembly GCA_037974875.1 of Cicer bijugum. Lineage (NCBI taxonomy): Eukaryota > Viridiplantae > Streptophyta > Magnoliopsida > Fabales > Fabaceae > Cicer > Cicer bijugum. The sequence continues at coordinate 12,662,599 of JBBPBT010000152.1, read as the reverse complement.
ATTAAATTTATAAAATTGTATTTGCTAAAAAATAAAATCAAGGGAAATATTATTTCAAAATATGTGTTGACATAAATTATTATATTAAAATTCGTTTATATTTTTATTTTATTTTGATAAATTAATAGATTAATCTAAAATTTATTTATTATATTTAATTGAATTAGATGTGATATCTTTTTTAATTTTTGAGTTGTTAAGACACAAGTTGTATTACTTTTTGGTTTGAAAACTCAATTTTATATTTGAAAGTAAAATAAAATATTCCAAAAATCATCAATTAGATGAGACATCTTTTTAATCATTAAATTTTTGAGACACAAATTGTATAATTTGATAGTCTTAAAAACTCGTATTTCTAAATAATTATTTAACACACTCAACACATCTGTATTTTTTTAATTAAGAACTACGTAGCTTTAATTTCTTCATCGCACCGGGAGATACGTAGGAACAAGATCGCATTCTTATTAAGCGCATTGATAATTTTTATTTTATTTTCGTTATTTATTTCTTAAGCACACATTTATTCCAAAATCATATTTTAAAAAATAATAATAATTATAATTCATATTTAATTATAAGGAGAAATAAATATACTTAAGTTAATATCAACCTTGCACAATTAATTATAGGTAACCGTATTTTAACGGATGTCGTAGGATGCTAATACCATTCATACGTATAATCGACTCCCGAACTCAAAATTTGATTTCGAAGACCATTTTTTTTCTTCTATTTTTAAGGGTTTCCCTATTTTAAAATAAATTTTGGTGGTGACTCCATTGAATTCGAGAAACACTTGAAATTGTAGGCTGCAACAGTTGGCAACTTCACTGGGGACATTTTGGAGAGTCGGGCCAAATAAATTGATAGTGCATAATTCTTAACTTTTTATTTATATTTTTGTTTGTTTTTCATTTTATTTTATGTGTTTATTATTTCACAATAAGTATTAGTTGACATTATAATATTTTTTTAAGCTTGTAGATCATTTTTATTTACTTATTTATTATGTATATATGTTTTATTATCGTTATGGAGTTATTGAATCATACTTGTTCCACACCCTACACTTTTACTAAAACGCACACTTATGAGTGGAACCTTATATTCGGGTTTGAACAAAACTTAAGTTTAGTTTCGAGGTTGTGTAGTGGTAGCCTTCTGGATGTACGTCCTGTTTGATTAGCATGAAAATCTCACCTAGAGTTTGATCTTGTTGAGGGTATTGTCACTCCAAATAGTTTGCCTATTGTTGTTGACAATATTCCAAAATGAGATTATTGGCTCTAGGAATCGTGTTTAGAATTATAGAGCCACCCTTGTGAGAATTTCACTACATAAGTCAATAGACCCTTTCATCATAAGAAAATTCATATAAGCAAAAATACCTCATACATTCATTCAAAATGTTATATATTCACAACTGTCATTCTACATAATTGCATTCATATTTCATGACATTGTTTCTTTTGAAAATGAATTGGCATTTTGCATCAATTTTCAGGATTGTTGAGGAATCATAAGAATCTTAGTCACATGTTAAATTAAAGTAAACAATGGGATCAGAAAAAAGAAAAAATTTACTTTTAAAGTTCAAGCAACCTCATTTGAAAAGTTTAAGAGACATCAACAATCAAATGAAAGCTATACAACATGATAATTTCTTTCCAAAATATGGGAAGATCCTAAATCTCTTAGCAATGAATGTGCAAACAAGGGCCCTCACTACATTGACTTAGTATTACGACCCTCTCTTAAGATGTTTCACCTTTCAAGACTTTCAGTTGGCTCTGACATTAGAGGAATTTGAACGAATATTGAGTTACCCCCTAGAGAAAGGAAATCCTTATTGATATACTAGGCAACCATTGAGTTTGGATGCAATATCTAAAGTGTTGAAAATCGACATAAGAGAGCTAACAACTACACAAAAGGAAAAAGGAGCCATTCATGGCTTTTCAAGAAAATATCTAGAGGAAAAGTGCCAAGATTTAACTGTTAAAAAAGAATGGGGTATTTTTATAGATGTTTTGGCTATGATTATCTATGGTATTGTTTTATTCTCAAATCTTGATAATTTTATAGATTTTGCTGCCATCAATGTCTTCTTAGCTTTTAACAAACATAATCAAAATCTAGTTCCCGCACTTCTTGTTGATGTATATTACTCTCTACATATGTGACATGAAAAGAAAGGGGGAACAATTTTGTGTTGTTCTCCAGTGTTGTATACTTGGTTCATGTTGGAATGGTATATGTTCAAGAAATGGTATCATGTTGGAATTAAAAATAATCATGAATGGGCTCAGAGTATAGCTAGCCTTACCGGGGACACAATTTCATGGTATCATAGAGAACAAGGAGTGGTGGAAGTAATATGTCAAAGCAGAGATTTCCCAAATGTACCTATCATGGGAACCAAAGGATGTATTAATTACAATCTGATGGTAGCTTTGAGACAACTTGGCTACCTTTTGTTGGAAAAACTAGATGATAAGTCGTTGGAAGCTTTTGTTTTGCATAATACGAGTATAATAGACCCACCAATGTTGCGAAGGATAAGTCGAACTAGGGAAATGATCATTAGAAAAGGAAAAGTATTTGGATGCAAAAGTTGCAGCACAAAAGAACCCTTTCAACAATGGGTAAGACATAGAGTCCAAGAAATCAAGTTGCCTTTCCACAGTACACCTTCGAGTGATTAGGAAATACCTGAACCTTCCCTTGCTACCCATGAAGATTTAGAAAAACTCAAAGCATCATTTTCGAAATCCGAAGAGGAGAAAAAAGAGTTACAGGCAAAGTTAGAAAAAGTCTCCTAAGAGAATGAGAACTTACGACCAAAAAACACATGTAAAAGTTAGTATATTGAAAATTGGAAAAGAGAATAAACTTGACATACAAGATTGTTTTAGAGGTGCAAATGAAGAATTAGATGTGCGAAAGTAAGAAAAGAATACAGCTATCGAATAGGCCTATATGTGGAAGCAGTTGTGGATAAAATCAGCAAACTCTGAGAAGAAGATAAAAAAAGAGTTTGAAGATTTAAAGAAACGGCTGAAAGAAAATATCTATATTGACCTAAAAGACGAAACCATATATTGGAAAGGTCATTTTATGATGTTGTTAGGTCAATTGAAGAATCAAGAGATCTATAAAAAGTTGGAAGATAAAGGAAGACATTAGAAAGACTGCTTTTCAAAATTGGCAATGCTATCTAATCAAGCAATCATAAAAATTCCAAAGCATCTACGAGAGATTAATGCGGTAATGCATCCGTTGAATACTCCGGTCAAAGTCTACTAGTTCGTTGAATATTGCAAAAATTTGGTAGAAGAATTGGAGGAGAAGATTGTAAGCAATAAGCTTCCCTGATCTAGTTTTGATTTATGTACCAAACATACAAGTGCACATTAAATAGTTGCTTGATCTAATGTTTTGAATGAAGAAACATTTCAGGCACACATGAAGACACTACAACACTTGGAACAATAGTTTGCAACTCAAGGAATCAACCATAGTTGGAGGATGCACTTGAGGAAGATGCAGTCTTAGTATAGTTGTATTTAGTGTCTAGGTATCAAAGTTAAGTAATCAATCACTAGAGTCTCACACAAAACATGCCAATGAGTTTGTATCATTCATTCATGTGTTATGAAACTTAAAACTGCAAACACTCGATTGAACAATCGACTGCATGGGTTATCAATCGAATGGCACGTAAACTGTCTTAAACAACTGAGGTCTGTAACAAGATCATTCGATTGTCCAGTCGATTGCACAATAGACTGACAACTCGATTGATGCTCAAATTCAAGTTACAGAGAGCACTCAGTCTGTGCCCACTCGATTGACCACTCGATTGTTCACTCGATTGGCAACTTGATTGTCTGTAGTATCTAAGTCACCTTGACCACGATACTCGATTGACCAATCGATTGATGCAATATTTCATATCACAGTGAGCACCCAGTTTTGAACAACTCGATTGCTCACTCGATTGAAATGAAATTATGGCATCAGGTCTGAATCAGTGGATCACGACAATCGATTGAACAATCGATTGATGCAACATTTCATATCACAGTGAGCACCCAGTTTTGCCCAACTCGATTGCTCACTCGATTGAAAGATTTTCATAGCATCAGGTCTGATTCAGAAACTTGATCAATCGATTGACCAATCAAGTGAAGCCTATATAATTCAAGATTCCAGAAACTCAGAATATTCGACACTCGATGCAGCAATCGATTGTATCCTTACAAATTCGATTGGGCAATCGATTGTCCTGTGTCTGTCTTGAATATATATATATGGTGCCTCAAAAATTTTTAAAAAAAACAACCACAACAAGAAAGAACACTTGCATAAAAACTTTTCACATTTTTCAGAACCTCTTGCTCTCAATCTTGCATATCTCTGAAAACACTTTGAAAGAAAAGTTTTTCCAACACACAAAAATATTCATTGGCAAATCAAATCTTTTGTGTGGTGCTAGAATGATTGAATACATTTCTTGATACTACTTTTCTTTGTTTTGTGACAAAGACAATTCTTTGTAATTGAAGCTGTAACAAATCCAGTTTGGAAACTGGTGGCTATCCTTGTTGGTGTGGGATCATCAAGAGGAAGTCTACTTTGATCTTGTGTGAGTTTGGGGATAAACTACAAGGATCAAAGGGGTGACAAGATAGAAGTGAAGGGAGTTAGATTGATAGGTCGTGTAGAAGACTGGAAAATCTGTAAAAGTACTCGAATTCATTCTATAGTGAAAAAAGCTGGAATCATGATTATGATTACAGGACTGGATGTAGGCCGTTGGATCAACGGCTGAACCATGATAAATCTTGGTGCAATCTTTCCTATCCCTCTTCTCTTTAATATTCAGTATTGTTAAATTGCTTGTTTTGCATGCTCCTTGAATAAATCTTGTATGTGATTTTAAGTTTCCGCTGTGTTTGTAAATTGTATAATTGGAATTGGGAATTATGTCTAACTAGTTGGAGTTGATCTTAATTCTCTTGTTTTCGAATCATAAAAGAAGTCATAATTTTCCAACAAAGATTGGTTGTCCTATTAAAAGAGAAGATTCAAATCCCATAGTCAATGTAATTTTTAATTTAAATGTGATGTACTTTTTTTTTCTCATCAATGAAGGATTTGCTATTTTGATTTTCGATCCCCATATTTTCTTCACTAATAATTCGTTCTTGTTAAAAAAATTACATAAGGCTTATGATTTCCCAACATCCAACTATCATAATTAACTAATTGATTTCATCTTCATTCATATTTTAATGCATACTCATCGAACTTTTATTTATTTATTTTTTAAAAAAAAACAGAGAAAAGTCCACAATTCTCCAACACCCTTATCGAACTCACACAAACTTCAAGATCATGGATGAACTCGAGCAAAACCAAGAAGTGATAAGAACGAATGTTAACCAACTAAAGGACAAGGTTGATCGAATCCTGAAAGCTATACAGACTTTGCAAAGGAAGGATAATACGGATGGGTATCCTCCAACTGCAAATGAAGAACACCAAACTACGCATTCTCACCTACTGAGTTTTACCCCGACTAACCAACAATTCTGTACAACAGCTATGCAATTTCCTATATATGGTCTCCCACCTGGTTATACTCCGCTTGTAGTGATCAACCCCATAGAAAATAACCAAAACCACTCAGCTGTCAACCCCCAAAACCTAAACCAATCAGAAATCCCGTCCCATATTTCTACGACGCAAGATTCAACAAATGAATAAAAATAAATATTATTTCCGCATGATGACTCTTTGTACCTATTGTGTGACTTCTCTTTTTAAGCGAATCAAAGTAGATTGTTTAAAATGATTACCCTATTTATTAATTTTTTACACACTCATATTATATCTTGAGAATTAATCGAGTTCCTGTGTATATATTATTCAAGTGTCAAAATACTTAAACTATTTTTATATTTTCACATATTTCAAGTTCCAATAATTATTATTATAAAACACCATTTTAAAACACTATAACAATCAATAATGAAACTTGATTAGTGTAGAAAAAGTGTAGCCTACAACATCGAATGATAATATTGGGAAATGTACATTCGTTATATTGAAAACAAAGTAGTTGAAGTAGAGGTTACAATGTGGGGACGAGTATGTTTAGCTTTAGTTGGAGGCATAAAAAATGATAGTCATTCTTGTAATTTAGGACTCCTATTAGTCAGCTTCCAAGAATAATAATTGCCCTAGTTTGAAGCGCTTCTCTTTTTTTTAATCTCTAATTTTTGCGTGGACCCCTTTTCCAAGTTTTCCATCCATTAGGATACTCTTATTTTTTCCTAGGTAGCTTTTTCAGGTTTTTCAACTTACCGAGTCCATTTTTCAATCTTTTTTTTTGAAACATAATTTTTTTTGACTGCATCTGAATTTACAGAAAGTGGAAATTTCCCAGAGGAAGCTTTTTCATAACATATGATCCCTTGTAATTCGGGGTCCATTTTCCACGAGAATCCTTTTTTATGGGAAGTATTTTCTTTAACACTAAGTACCCTTGTTGAAACTATCGAGGACAAACTTTTTTCTCGTATGCTTTTTTAAGTCTTTTTTTGATATAGTTGGCCATGACACAAAACTATCATTCTTTTTTCTTCGTTGAGATTCAATAGGTCATATCGTGATTGAACCCACTCTACCTCTTCTAGTGTTGTTTCCATTAAGAATCTGATCGAGGGAATTTCAACTTCAATGGGAAGTACCGCTTCCATTCAATACACTAATGAGAAAGGAGTTGCCCCTGTTGAGGGGCGAATAAAGGTTCTATAGCCATTTAATGCAAAGGGAAACATTTCATGCCAATCCTTATATGTCTTTATCATCTTTTGTATTATCTTCTTGATATTCTTATTTGCTGCTTCTACATCCCCATTGATTTTTGGATGATATATCGAAGAATTATGGTGCTGAATTTTGAAACTATCATACAACTCCTTCATCATTTTATTATTCAGATTGATCTTATTGTAAGTGATAATTTTATATGGCAAGCCATATCGACAAATCAATTAACTTTTGATAAATCTTACAACCACACTTCTCATCACACTGCCATAAGAAGCAGCTTCAACCCATTATGTGTGTGATACATAATCAATTTGGAATCTAGAGTTTCCCACTCTCCTTTTGTTTGATGGATGTCCAAAGATGAGTATCCACACACCTTAAGAACTTTTACCTTTGATTCAATGATTGTTTTAATGCCCATAACACATGCCTCATATTCAACAATATTGTTTGTGCAATCAACAAACAATCTAGCCGTAAATGGAGTGATCTGGTCGTTTAGGGAAATTAAAAGGCTCCAATTCCATGCCCTAATGTATTAGAAGCACCATCAAACACCAACGTCTATTTTTCTTTAATAGATAACTCAATCTTTTCAAATAAAGTCATTATACCTTCATCAGGGAACTCACACTACATTGATTGATAATCTTCTATAGGTTGTTGGGCCAAATACTTTGTTAGTGCACTTCCTTTGATAGCCTTTTGTGTAACATACACCAAGTCATATTCTGATAACAACATCTGCCAACAAGAAATCCTTCTAGTAAGAGCAGATTTATCAAAGATATTCTTAATTGGGTATATTTAAAACACCAACCAAGTTGTATGACATAACATGTTCATTCAAACAATGAATACCTTGTTTCACAACTGGTAAACTTTTTGTTCAAATAATAAATAACATATTCTTTCATACCAGATTCATCATGCTTCACTAGTACACAACCCATTGACTCATCAAGTACAGTAAGGTACATAATAAGTGGTTTTCCAGGAATTGGGGGCACTAAGATTGAAGGTTTTGACAAGTATTGTTTAATCTTTTTGAAAGATTTTTGACAATTCTCATTCCATTCAACCTTTTGGTCTTTACAAAACAACTTGAAAATTGGCTCGTATGTAGTGGTTAGATGAGATATGAACCTAGAAATGTAGTTTAATCTACCCAAAAAGCCACAAACTTCTTTTTTCGTGCGTGAGCCACCATTTCTTATATTGCTCTTACTTTATTTAGGTCCACCTTTATTCCATTTTGAATAACCATGAAAACAAGTAACTTGTCTGATGTCACACCAAAAGTGCATTGATCAGGGTTTAAACAGAGTCTGAATTTTCTTAATCGCACAAATAATTTTTGAAGGTTAACAACATGGTCTTCTTCGATTCGAGATTTTGCAATCATATGGTCCACGCAAACCTCTATCTCCTTATGCATCGTATCATGAAACAAAGTCACCATTCCTCTTTGATAGGTTACCCCAACATTCTTCAATCCAAATGGCATCACTTTATTACAGAAAGTCCCCCATTGTGTGATGAATGTAGTTTTCTCCATATCTTCGAGAGCCATCTTGATTTGATTATACCCTGAGAAACCATCCATGAAGGAGAAAAGAGAATATTGAGCAATACTATGTTTTAGAACATCAATAAGAGGTATAGGAAAATCGTCCTTGGCACTTGCTTTATTTAAATCCTGATAATCAACACACATTTGAACCTTTCCATCTTTCTTTGGAACTGAGACAAATATTAGCCACCCGTTGAGGGTAGTTTGCCATTGCTAAGAAACCAACATCAAATTGCTTCTTCACCTCTTCTGTAATTTTATGTGACATATCATACATCATCCACCTTAGTTTTTGTTTAATTGAAGCACATTGAAGCTTGAGTTGTTGCTTGTGTTCAACTATGTTAGTATCTAACTCAGACATATCCTAATATGACCATACAAAAACATCCACATAGTCAAATAAAAGTTTAATCAACTTTTCTCATTCACTTTCTTTCATAGGCATACCAACTTTAATTTATTTCTTATCATATTTAGTCCCTAAATTGACCACCTCAATAGGTTCTTGATACGGTTGAATTATCTTAGCTTCATGAGTTACAAATTAAAGTACAATCAATATATAATTTTTTTTTCTACATATACTATTATATTTCTTCCAACAATCTTACAATTAGTGGCTTATTAAAATCATATGTGGCACATCTAAAAGGTCTTTCTTCATCAGTTTTTCTTATTATTCAATTTCCTTTTTTCTTTAATAGACATTTTACTATTATTATTATTATTATTATTATTATTATTATTTATCATCTAATATTATGTATAACTATTAATGTGTCATGAGTTACAAATTAAAGTACAATCCATATTTTTTTTCATAAACTAACTATTTTTTCAAACAATCTCTACAGTTAATGCCTTATTAAAAACAAAACCGAAACTCCAATATTTACTTTGCTGTTATATTTTGCTTAATAACTCTTATTATTGCATTGCACTATTGTGGCTCTCCAATTCTAAATTTACAATTGTTTAAATGGTCAATATTTGTTTTTTCTTGTAACTATTTTAACACGTCATATGCAATAAACTTTTATATCGCAGCCTTATGCTTCCACGAGAAAACATTATGCATAAGTAAGTTGTCAGAACTCCACTTTATCAACTCAAAAGCAAATCTCTTCCCACTTTATTAACTCAAAAACAAATCTCTTTGCAACCCAATAATTTTGAAAGAAGTAGATATAATTGGAAAATTCTTTTTTTATTGCACAAATAGCTTTTGAGTAAGTGGTATTTTGTATTACATTATACCTATTTGCTCATTTTTCTCAAAACATTGATTGTTCTAACTCTTGATTGTTCTTAGTTAGAATATTGTTTTTGCAGACATATTTGATATCATCTACGACATAAAAGTATATTGGCTACTCAAAAGATAAAGAAGATTGCCCATATTTAGCTTTATATGAATCTTATTATTGTGTCTTTGTTAGAAAACTATTTACCATTTATAGATAAAAGAATAATGTTTAACATTTAGATAAAAAAAATTATTTGTTAGTTTTTTTACAGAGATGTTTTATGTTGTCACTTATTTTAAAAATACTACTGATTTGAAGTTTCTACATATGTTTTACTTCTACTCAACCCTGCATAAGAGTTATTTGTGAAAATTCTCAAGTTATGATGTATAGAAGTCTCATACTCAGAATATAGGAATTTAGATTTTTCGGTTAGAATGAAATGAATACCAAATGACAAAATTATTTTTATATTTTTCTAACAATATTTTCACAATAAATTTAGATTTGACAAGACAAAAAAAAAATGCATGACTAATATGATTTTGTAGTAGATAAGTACATATATTAATATTTATTAAAATACTTTTAAGATTTTTAACACTAAATATAATTTATAAATTTTGTTTGTAGAATGATCTCACTATAATATTTAAATGAATTAGTTGCAATCACAACAAAATATTTTAAATATTCTCAAATGTGCGTTTGTCAACTCATATATAATAATTACTCAAATAAACTCACTTGAAAAAAATATTCTACAAACAACATGAATAAATTGTATTATTTTTCAAATTTTTAAATCTTATTCACAGTAATTTTAATATGTTAAAGTCGAAATATCTCGCGCAATGTGCGGGTTATATTCTAGTTCTTTTACTATTTATGTTCTAATTCATTACACTACGTGAAAAATAGTATTTTACATTTTTTTTAAGTCATTTACTGCGTTTTTTCAAAAAATCAAGCATTGTAGTATCTAGCGTTTTAAAAAGGTACAACAACGCTCTTTCAAATAAAAAGCGTTGTAAATCCGTTATAAAAATGCACTGTTTATTGTACTAGTTTTACATCCCTTTTTCAAAAAAACACTGTAAATCCCTTCTAAAAATGTGCTGCTTGTTGTACTAATTTTATAGTGCTTCTTTTCAAAAAGTGTTGTAATAGGTGCATTTTTATGCACGTGTTACAACGCTTTTTCAAACAAGTGCTGTAAAATATAGCGCTCCCACCTCCTTATGATACATAGCTTTTAAAACGTTTTTTTTTTCTTTACAAGTGCTGTCAAAAACTTGCGCTTCATTCGTATACATGTACTACAATGCTTTTTCAAAAAATGCTGTAATAGGTTCATTTTTATTCTATTTTGATTAAAAAACGCTGTAAATAGAATTTTTAAAATAACGCTTGTTTGTATTTACAGGTTTTGTATGGCATTTTTTAAGAAAGTGTTGTTTTTTAATTTTTTTCTAAAATCATTTTCATCCAGCATATTATATTGACACAATTACTATATTTTTCATTTAAACAACAAGAGCAAAAAACATATAGTTGTACATATTGACACAATTTGTTCACAACAAAAACTCTACATAACTTTATATTTTTTACAACAACAGAACTATATAACATAACATATTTTTTACATTTACATATTCACAACGTTGCAGCATGTCAATTTCCCAGCAAATCAAATATTTTTCATTTCGATCACATATTTACACCAGTCTTCCTTTATTTTAGTTAGATCTTTTCCAGAGTATGTTGGACTGGAATTGTCAAAGTATTGTGCGATATAAAATTTGAACATAAATAAGTTAAAATGAAATATTAAGATACAAAGTTTATATTTCAAACTTAAAATATAATGAAAATATCGTACAGTTTCTGGAATTATAGTTTGATTGATATTAACAATCTCCTTCATTAATCGCAATATATAGTATCTGCAGTCTATGTTGCTAGTTTGATGAGGGTACTATAAAATAAAACACAAATGTTTATTGATTGTTAATGAAATTTTAAAGGCTTATATTTCAAACCTTTATTGGAATCCATGTGATGTTATTTGACTTTTGCTTCGACACTGTAGCACCACTTTGAGCTCGGAAAACTAGTAAAACACTATCAAATAAATGTGGTTATTATAGTATTAACAAACACATTATTTATATATACATATGTAAGAAATAAATGAATATTACTTACGTGTCGAAGATAGTCTATATATCCGAGTGATTCTTGTACTGGTCGTGCAAGCGATCTAAATAGTATATAACTTCAGAGGTCACATTGATTGCAAACAACACCCAATGTGCCCTACAACAACAAAAATTTGGTTGACAATTTTGTTTACACAACTAATAAATTAAGATCTCATAAATTAAAAAATATATAAATAAAGAATATATAATTACCCTGAATTATATGGCGCAAGGAACAACTTATCCTTCTCTTTATTTCCCAATAGGATATCTAAGACATAATTCTTTACATTAACTTGATCAAGTTTAAACATTGAAAGCTTATGCAGAGACAAAAAGAAAATCTATCAAACAATTTGCGCGTGCACACCGACTTCTCATACAAAAATATTCAATGGAAATGTTAAATTATATTAATTACCAATAAATTAAGTTAATTATTAATTACCAATAAATGCAATTAAAAGTAATTTTTATCCTAAATAAAGTATTTTACCTAATGTATAAGTTGATGATAGTAGCACCAACTCCTTCTGACCGAGAAGTTCGTATATGTGCTCTTTTTCAAGTAGTTCTTCATACTCATATCCGATAATAGCTTTCTCCATGCTTATGATACATGAATAATTGTTGTCCATATGTGTTTTTGCTTGTATGTCAAGACCCAACCCAAATCTAGCAAGGCGTGGATGACTTAATTTAGGAGCAACAACTGATTTACTTTGATCCTAATTTTGAATTTTGGCAGCTTTATTATCCTCCAAATTTTGAAGTTTGCTAGCTTTACTTTTACCACTAACATCCCGCTGTGGTGTGGCTTTAATCTGGCAGGTTTGCTTTGTCGGTGGTTTTGATTGAATCTGAATAAATGAGGTTAATCAGTTTGTTGGTTAATTGAATCTTAAAAAAATGACAAACCTGCCAGAATAAATGTGACAAATCTTTTCATGTGACTTGATTGAGTCATTGCGGGGAATCTTCTTGTCATTCCATTTAGACTTTGTACGAATCTAAATAAATGTGAAATTAAAGCTAACAGCAAAAAAAATCAGCAATTTAATATAATCAATCATAATCATATATCATGCAATTAAATATACATATCAATTAAACATAACTTATCAAGGGCAACAAGAATTTTGGGTCATGCCATGTAACTACCTATTGCTTCTCCCAAATACTTCATATCTCCATCGTTGTCCAGTATAGGCAACGGTGAATTTGGTTCAAAAGCAATCACGGATGGTACTTTGACATGGCCGACAAGGATCAGAGTATTATGCTATACTTCTCCCAAAGTATTGTATAATGTTCCTTTTCCAACCTTGCGATGAGTACGGGAGGATAAATACAACACACAAGTAGAGACACGCTAAATCAATGGTTAATACATAAGTATGATAAATAATTAGGTTGAATGAATTTCTTATTTTATTAAGTAATTAATTACCTCGGGAAGACTTTTAAGACCAATGTTGCAACTAGTGTTTTTACTCTCCATTTGTATTTCACGTTGGAGCTGATCCAGAAGTTGCTTTTCTTTATTCGTATTGACCAAGAATGTCACTTGCTCTGTTAGGACTTTTAGCTTCTTAATACTTCCTCATTAGATGGATTTGGGTGTTTCTCTTGTGAAAAATAGCGGGTTGGAGTTATGCCAAATCATTTCCCCCTCACGCGGCCAGAATATTCAGGAACATTAAATACTTTACCAAGTATGTCCCTGCAACTAACTTGTTTGTTGTCCTCTTGAGTTTCAGGACTTTGTTCTAGATACACCTAAAATACACCTTAGATTAAATAGATAAGTTCAATATCATTTTTAATACAATATTAAAAAATATTAAAGTGATAATATACTTACACAAAGTTGTATCACTTATTGAACATTTTCATTATCAACAACTCCATCTTTATTTCCACGAGCCTCATTCCCCAAAATATGACAACCCTATGGTTGATCGGATTGGGTCTCTTGTAGCTATTCATTAAGACATAAACAAAAGCTATTCATTAAGATCATAAACAAAATATTAGTTAGAAACTATAGTTTATAATGTACCACATTATATATAAGTGATGTTTACTTACAATTTTTTTATCTAAACGCGCATGTCCCATACGCGATTTTTTGTTTGGATGCTTTGGATTTATCGCCCTCTCGCGATTTGCCGTATTTATAGTCTATATAAAAAAAAATAACAATCATTTAAAAATTTAAAATACGCTATGAATATGAATAATAAAACACAAATGCTAATAAATTAATCACTTACCACAAACGCGGGTCCTGAACGTTTAGCTACAAATGCGTCCATTCGTCATTTGATATATAGTATTTATATATTTTTGGAGCTTTAACATTCATATTTCCATCACGATTTCTTAGGTAGCAGTTTGATAGACGAGATCTAAATCTCCGATGTATTTTTCTAGCAACTCTAAGCACGTAAGTTTTTCTAACCTCATCAACATCAAAAACAGACTACAAACCAAATAAAGATATAGTTTGAATAAAGTATTTCAATAGAAAAAAATTTAAGTAACAAAAAAGTGGAGTAAAAAAGTTTATATCATTCAACAATATATCTTTTGCATCTTTCAAAGCCTTATTTCTCCAATTATCAATTGAAATTGAGATATTCTAACAAACAACTACACTAATATAACTTACCAACATGGAGTTGTTGGGCTCAATTGGCTGGCCACTTTCATTTCATCCCACCTAATAAACTCATATAGTAAGTACATGTTTTCAAAAAATATAATGTAATGCCTAGTTACGTGGGTATAAAAATTAAGGTAATAACTGGAAAAAATTTCAAATTATATAAGAGAATAAGATATTGTAATAAATAATGAATTGTTAGAAAAAGTAATGTTATGAATCTCAAAATAAATCCTTACAACATGAAAATCTTTAATAATTAAAATATCCAAAACTCGGTAAATAATATCTAGTCCCAAATAAAGTACGATGTAGACATTGTGTCTACTTATTCTTGATCTACTAACCTAATCAAGGAAATCACTCTTCTAAAAGGAGGTGGGACTTCTCAACTCTCGACGTCCCCAACGGTCTCAGTATCTGAAAACAACACTTTAATGAGATACAAAGTCCCAGTGAATAATACACACAATTTTAAAACAAGTATTATTGTCAGCCGGAGCGGTAACTGAAAAAAACGATCATGGCACCCGCCTTCGTTTGATAATATTCTTTAGGACTATTTATGATCTAACTAACATTTCTCTATAATAACCAACTGCTTCCAATAATTAATAAAAACTCATCGATCAAATTTAACAATAATCCACATCTATTATAATCAACATCTAACATTTCTGCAAAGTGAGTATTATCTAATCAGGTGGAGTATCAGCTCATCCAGTGGGGGGTACAAGACCCATCTGTGTGGAGTTTAAACCTCATGTCTTTGTGAAGTTTAATAGTCATTTATTTGTGGAGTTTAAACCTCATCTCTTTATGAAGTTTAATACTCATCCATATGTGGAGTTTAAACCTCATCTCTTTGTGAAGTTTAAAACTCATCTCTTTGTGAAGTTTAATACTCATCCATGTAGAGTTTAAACCTTATCTCTTTGTGAAGTTTAATACTAATCCATGTGGATTTTAAAACCTCATCTCTTTGTGAAGTTTAAAACTCATCAATATGTGGTGTCCAAGACCCATCCATGTGGAGTTTAAACCTTATCTCTTTGTGAAGTTTAATACTCATCCATGTGGAGTTTAAACCTCATCTCTTTGTGAAGTTTAATAATCATCCATATGTGGAGTTTAAACTTCATCTCTTTGTGAAGTTTAATACTCATCCATATGTGGAGTTTAAACCTCATCTCTTTGTGAAGTTTAATACTCATCCATGTGGAGTTTAAACCTCATCTCTTTGTGAAGTTTAATACTCATCCATATGTGGAGTTTAAACCTCATCTCTTTGTGAAGTTTAAAACTCATCAATAGGTGGGGTTCAAGACCCATCCATGTGGAGATTAAACTTCATCTCTTTGTGAAGTTTAATACTCATCCATGTGGAGTTTAAACCTCATCTCTTTGTGAAGTTTAATACTCATCTATATGTGAGATACAATACCCATCAATGTGGAGTTTAAACCTCATCTCTTTGTGAAGTTTAATACTCATCTATAGGTGGAGTACAAGACCCATCTCCATCACACACAATCAAAATCATTCATAATTTTAACAATCATATTCGCAAAATCAAATTTATAATATAATATTTCAGTTGAATATATAATAAAAATGATCATTCAAGAAAAATAGTAAAGCAATCTTTTTAAAGAATATATATTTCTCAAACTCATACAATCCAAATAATTCATATTTCAACAACTATATTTGTAAAATCATATTTATAATATAATATTTCATTTGAATAAATGAATTTATAATCTATTATTACAATTCATAAAATCTCAATTTTAATAGTTAGATTCTCGAAAAAATATATTTTTATAAGAAAATACCAATCAAAATATTCAACTATTTTTCCATTCTAAATTTCCAAAATAAATGTACCATGAAAGTTTAAAGGGTGTGATTACTCACCTCTTGAGGACTTCTTTTATAAAAAATTTGGTATGTGTTAGTCGTTATTACCCGCTACTACTGCAAACGCAATCATACTTTTGCTCCTCTTTATGGTGGCATATATAATTCTCTCTATTGAGTTTTTTATTTTCTTCTTTGTATCTATTTATAATTAAATATTTACAAATAAAACGAATACATATTGAATTCATATAGTATTGTTTGTTTGGTTTTGTTTGACTCCTTAATAATAGATAATTAGGTAGCAAAAGTTTGTTATAATAGCTTGTTTGTTAAAATCTATTTCACATAAACCGTTAACAAACAAAACAAACTTCCTATTATTAAAGTCTCAAAAAACCAACAACTTACTAATGTTACCTTATTTTAAGCAAATTAATAGTTGATATAATAATAATAATAATAATAATAATAATAATAATAATAATAATAATAATAATAATAATAATAATAATAATAATAATAGTTATAATCATAATAATCTATAAATTAGAATATACTAAAATTCTAATTATTTTTAATCTTTTAATTTAGGATGTTACAGATAACAAATAAACAACAAACAAAGTATAGTATACTTCAAATTTTATGCCATTACTTCTTGCTTTTATGACATTTTGCATAATAGTTGCACCACGTTTAACTTCATTTTCATAAGTATTAGTGTTGAAAACTTCCTCATTTTGACGATCCAAAGCGTTGTTAGAATCCATTTATCTACAACAAGTTCAACATGCAGTTCAGTATAACTTCAACAAGTTCAACATGCAGTAGTCTAAGTACGTAGCAGTATAAGTTCAACATGCATTTTAGTGACAACAAAAAATTAATAAATATAATACTTGAAGAGTGCGAAGAAATACGTAGGGTTACAGCTTCTATAATCAGGAAATAGCAAAAATGTGTAGAAATACGAACAGTACGTAGGACAGAGTATGGTTCGCAGAAATAGGTAATGAGGGTTACGTATTTAAATGAGAAAAGATGGTTCATAGGGATAGTAACAAAGATGGAGATGGTTGGCAATATGGTTTGTAGGGACAGTAGTGTTCGCAATGAGAAGGACAATGAAGAGGAGGAGGACACTGAAGCGTAGTGAAGTTTACATAATGAAGATGAAACTGAAGCAGTTTTATGTTATATATAAAACCTATTACATCACTTTTTTGATTGAGTGCTGTAAAAGACCTCCTTATTTTATTTTTTAAAACTCTATATTATAGCGCTTTTTTAGAAGCCTTTTAAAGCGTTTGTCCAAAAGCGCTGTAAGAGACCTCCTTATTTTATTTTTTAAAAGCCTTTTACATCGTTTTGCCAAAAAGTGCTTTAAAAGACCTCTTTGTTTTCTTATGTAACAGGGCTGTATTTTTAAAAGTCATTTACAACGTTTGTTGCAAAAGCGCTGTAAAAGACCTCATCTTCATTGTGCAAAACATACAATTGTGTCTGCTCTTATTCTGTCCTGGAAATAGTCATTAGTCTCTTTCCAATTATCCCTTCTCCTGATATTCTTCCCGAATGACGAGACATGGGAATCCCTATGGATTCAACATTGGACAGATATTCAGTACAAAATTCAGCAGCTTCTTCGACAATGTACCGTTCAACAATACAACCTTCTGGTCGACTTCTACTTTTTACGTACCCTTTTAATATTTTCATATATCGTTCTATCGAATACACCTATCTAATATTTGCTGACCCACAAAGTTGTGTCTCCTTAACAAGATGAACAGTAAGGTGAACCATTATATCAAAAAAGGAGGGTGGGAAATACAATTCAAGCTCACACAAAGTAACAACAATTTCCCTCTGCAATGACGGTAATTTATGAGGATCGATCACTTTACTACAAATTTCATTGAAGAAGAAACATAATCTAGTTATGGCTCGTCGAACTTTTTCAAGTAAAATAGAGCGTATACCTATTGGTAGCAAATGCTCCATTAGAATATGACAATCATGGGTCTTCAAACCTTTTAACTTGAGGTCTTTCATACAAACTAAATTTTTAATTTTTGAAGAGTATCCTTCTAGAACTTTAACTTCGTGTAGAAATTTACATAAAACAATTTTTTTCTTTCTAGATAGAGTTTGAGCGGCCGGAGGTAGATATGTGCGATTTCTTTTATTTATGGAACCCAATTCATTTCTTATTCCTATATCGACCAAATTCAATCTTACATTGATGCCATCTTTAGACTTTCTTGGAACATTGAGTGACGTACCAATAACACTATCAATTACATTTTTTTCAATATGCATCACATCAAGGAAATGTCTTATATAAAATGAATTTCAATATGGCAATTCAAAGAAAATTGACTTTTTCTTCCACCTAGTTTTGACCAACTCTCCCGCAAAAGGTTTGCCAAATTTATTGGTCAAACCTTGTACTTTTTCAAGTATTTGATATTCAGTCGATGCTAAAGGAGCTTTATCTTCCTCTGAATTTTCATTGAATGCATTTCTCCACCCACGATACTGATGACTATAAGGTAAAACTCTACAAGATACGAAGATTAGACAAATAATTTATATATCTATTATAATAAAATATATGGTTGACTTGATTTCAATGTGTTTGTGCAGTTAAATATATATTATTAATAGATTGACAACAAATAATATATCAAAATATAATTTTCTTTTTTTAAGATGTTATCTTCGTATGAGCAACAAATAACATGATTGCACACTTTCCCAAGTATTAAATCAACAAGTTCATTTTTGTATGTGAACATGTTACATGATATTTAATATCAATTCCAATACACATTCAAGTTATTTCTCGATAACACTAATCTCATAAATTTTCATGTTAGCTTTTAGTAAAATTAGTTAACACAATAATCCTATACACTTCTAGTTATAACAATAAACATACATGTTCTCAATTAATTTATGTCTCTATTAAATTAATAAAATATCTAAATGATCAACATAACTGATATATTGATTCACAAATATCTAAAAATATTTAAAGGTCTAAGTACATGAAGTGCACACATAAAAAGCAATGGTACACTCCATTCCCGATATCCATACATTTATGTAATATTTTATTTTCTCTCTATTCATTTTCTTATCGGGAGACCAACATAATATATCCATCACATTAGTCTCTATTTCTTTCTCACTCTTTCTCACTTAAGTTGTCAATGAATTGTTTGAGTGGCCACGAGAATATGGTTAGTCCAGCTCTTTTCATTGCATAATTACAACCAAACATAAAAAAACATACACCCAATGCTCGCTGCATATTACACATTAGGTAGTCTTCTATTCCACTACAATATCCTACATCAGTAAAAATTGAAGCAATTTGACCAAATTAACTACAACAAATCTCTTCCGCAATATATACTGTCACAAACTTAAGTAGTATTTGGTACCAAATATTGACAAAGAAATTAATACTCGAAACCTTTGTTAGCGAAAATATTTGTAACAATAATTGTATATGAAACTCGCAATCGATATCGATTTCCTAGTGAATTCAACTTATCTAAATTTTTTATATATATAAAAAAGAATTATATAAAAGACGCTATGGAACTCTTAGTAATGATGTCAACTTGAAAATTTATAAAAGAGCTCAAAATTCTGAATCCTTTTTTATTGTTCAAGGTTACATGCCTGTTTTTTTCTTCTCTCAAATTATTAATAAGATATCTTAGTTAGTTAGTTAAATTGATTAATTAATTATATTAGCAAATTAGTTGTTTATTTAATTAACTATATAAATCTATATAACCGTTGATATAATTCATTCTCTCATTTTATTAATAATATTCAATTTACTTTTATTAATTACTCTCTTAGATTCAAATCAAAAATTATACTATGATACTACATAGTAATTATTCCATTATTCCACTATATTCTTTCTATCAATATTTTCTTGAAAAAAATTTTATTAAAGCATTTTTGTTTCTCCTCGTTTATACTAAAATTAGTGTTTTATCTCCAATTCAATATTTATTTTCTTAAAACACAAATAACACAATCAAGTGATCAATATTCCAATTCATTGAGTAAAGGTGTTGAGTTTCCAAAAAATTATTTTAAGGCATACATTCTAATTTTATGGCCATGAAAATTATTGAGGGAATACAATTAATCACTATGGAAAACTCAATCATCAATCTCTTAATCCAAATATGCAACGGATCATTTTAAGTGAATCTTCAACTTACGTATCAAAATATAGTAGAAACAAATATTAAAGACATGAGATTGAGTAATGTGAGATTCTTGATTGAGTTCTATGCTCATGTCAAAAATTTCAATAACACAAAATTTAGTGATATATTTCTTCTTTCTTTATAATTAACCTAATTGGCATTCTACAAATTCATTCTTTCTTTATAATTATATATTGGATGGTTAAACACAATTCTATTCTTTCTAACTTTAGTTGACATTTAATATTTTGTCGATATTAGCTTATATTCATAATATAAATAGTCAAACACATTTTCTTTCTTGTTATTTTCCAAACTCGAAGTGTATTAGACATGTTCTAGTTTGAAATGTTAGATATTTTAATATGTTAGATATATAATATATGAGTTGGTTAATTAGTTAAATTGATTAGTTTGACATAATATCTAATTAGTTATTTTACATTAAATATTTATTTAATTGACTATATAAATAAGTCTATCTAGACATTGATTAATTTATTATCTTATTTTAAAAATAATATTCAATTTATCTTTATCAATTTTTCACATATCAATAATTTAAACCAAGAGAATCTGTCACACTGGGTTTTCTGCAGTGTTAGTTATTCCAATTAGAGTAGAAATCGGACTCCTGAAGAAAGAGGGAGAGACTAGGAAGTTATACTGAATAATTGCTTAATTTCATTCATACCACGTATAGTGCCATATATACAAATATAAGGTAACTGCTTAACAGTTTTCCTCAACCCATTTTGTTGAAACTGTAAATATAGGTAATTGCAAATAAAAGTAACTGACTAACATTATTTAATTATTTATCTAATAAAATCTCTATAAGATGGAGGTGATTTGGTGACACGTTTTGGTCTGTTTGCAGCAACACAGGGCCCAATTTCATTCTGAAGCTGTTGGTTCATAGGCCCACTTGTATCAGGATCGTGATACAAATTGATGTGAAATAGAAATAAAAAACAATTACCTGATTAGCTTGAGCTGGACAAAACTACCGACTACTACATCAAACAACAAAAACAAAATTAGATGACTACGCTTCGTTAGCTAAAATTAATCTACAAATTTATTTTAATTTATGAATTTTGTGGTAGACAAAAAAAAAATGCAACAAAGTGCTGAAATAAAAAAAATAGAACCGTGCAATTCATTTATATTTTTTGGTATATTATTTATTATTTATTTTACTTTTCTATTATAATATAAATATAAATTTGAAAGAGTTTTTTAAAAGTTTAGCAATTTCATATATAAAAACAATAATTGTAAAAACAATGTAATTTATTTATTGTTTATAATTTGACATAAAAAATAAATTTAACTTTATCGCAATGATAAATTAGAAGATGAAAAAATAATAATAAATATGTTTAAATATGTATTTGGTCTCTATAAATATACCACTTTTTTATTTTAGTTCATGTAAATTTTTTTGTTTGGATTTAACTCTTGTAAAATCAGAGACGATCGACTTTATTCCTTAACGTCAAATCAACATTAAAAGAATGAAAAATTTTCCAAAAACCCTTAAATCGTTCTTTTAATTTTTATTCATATTTCTTGATAAAATAAGACTAATTATTAAATGAAAAATAAATAAATTTATTAATTAATAATATAAAATATTTTAATTTTTAATGTATCATAAAAAATGTCAAAATAAATTTATAAAATAATTTAATAAGTTATAAGTTAGTTTATCGATGATAAAAAAAAATGTCAAAATAAAACTCACAAATTAAAAATTTTAATAGTAGAAAGTCAAGAAATTTTGATTGAAAAACTAATAAATTTGAATCTAAAATCATAATCAATGGATAACAAATCAAAGAATAACACATGTAGATACAATGCAACCTTCCAAGGTTGTAACATGAAAAACAAACGGTAGGCTTGTCGCCTCCCTCCATCCTCTCAATTGCTTGAATGGAGTAGAAACCTCACCTCAACCATGAAGATATCTGACTTGTAAGTTACTTGAAGCACCACTTTGTGTTGTACTCTGGACCGTATAACCATAGAAACTTCGTAAAGACATGTTGTGTTGGAAAACCCTATAACGTTGTACTCAACAATACATGCCAATTACATGATGAATAACCAAAGGCGGAAGCGTACCTGTGGGAATTGCCATTGATGAAATCCTGGGATGATGATGATAGAGCCAATGGGTTGGGTGATCTTCCTCAGCAAAACACACTGAAGACCTTGCTCTCTTGATGGGGATAGAGAGAACCAGAGAGTTTTCTCATTTTGGTTTGTGAAACTGAATAGTCTTATTGTGTTTGCCTAGGGGACCATTACCCCTATATATAACTATTATTAGTTATATCCCAAATTGCAGTATTTCCAATTCAGCCCTTCATTAAATTAGAAACTGCCTGGTATCTACACTATTAATTTTCATAACTATTATGCTCTTTAGCCATAAACTATTATATATTATTTGACCCCTAGTTTATTGGCTAATTATATAATGACCCTAACACACTTTATTAATTAATTACATATGTGACCCATAAATCTTACAATCTCCCACTGGTCACACATGTATCCTTAGGAGTGTGTTAGACTTTATGACGTCAAAAATGTCATTATAATTACCTTGAGCATAATCCAAATTGTCCCGTCCATTAATCATATTAGCACATGGAACCAAAGAGGTTTACGTCATAATAAGCATAACTAAACCCATCAATGATCACCCGTACTGACACAACTAAATGACATAGACCCATTATGAAAAGTGTAGCATGAAAATTACATGAAGTTGGTTAATGCATGTCAATTTTCAACTGGTCCTACTTTACCGAATGAGATCATACCATAACTTAAATGTACAAAGTAACCAAAACTGAATACTTTAAACTTTATTTCTGATCAGAAAATCCAAATACAATTACATAATGGACAAAACTCCCACTAAAATCAAGATTCCTCAAACTGTAGCACACCCATGTGAGCAGTATGCTCATGAAAGACCTTGGGTGGTAGACCTTTAGTGAGTGGATCCGCAATCATGGAGTTTGTCCTTAAGTGTTCTATGGATATCTGTCCACTTTGTACCTTGTACCTTCTCTTTAACAACTAGGAACTTAATGTCAATGTGCTTTGACTTGGTTGAGCTCCTATTATTGTTAGAATACAAGACTGCAGATCTATTGTCACAATACAACTTGGTGGTCTTTCAATCCCTTCAACTATTAGCAGCCCCATGACAAAATTTCTCAGCCAAATGCCTTGATCAGATGCCTCATGAATTGCTACGAATTCTGCTGCCATGGTTGATGAAGCAGTAAGACCTTGCTTGGCACTACGCCAAGAAACTGCTCCACCAGCTAACAGAAAGACATAGCCTGAAGTTGATCTTAAGCTGTCTTGGCATCCCGCAAAATCCGAGTCAGAGTACCCAGTGATCTCTAACTAGTCTGACCTCCTATATGTGAGCATGTAGTTTCTTGTTCTCTTCAAATATCTCATGACCTTCTTGGCTGCTTTCCAATGGTCAAGACCTGGATTGCTTAAATATCTGCCTAAAATCCCTACTATGAATGCTATGTCTGGACGCGTACATACTTGGGCATACATAAGACTCCCTACAGCTGAAGTATAAGGGATCTTTTGCATTTCTTGAATTTCCAAACTTTCCTTAGGGCACTGTTTGAGACTAAACTTGTCTCCCTTAGCAACTGGGGTGTCCCCTGGTTTGCAATCCTGTAACCCAAACCTTTTGAGAACCTTATCGATATAGCTCTTTTGTGACAATCCAAGAATACCTCGAGATCTGTCTCGATGTATCTGAATTCCTAATACAAAAGAGGCGTCACCAAGATCTTTCATCTCAAAATGCTTTGATAGAAATTTCTTAGTTTCGTGCAACATGCCTATATCGTTAGTGGCAAGCAATATGTCATCAACATACAAGACCAGGAAAATATGTCTGCTCCCACTGAACTTATGATACACACAATCATCAACTGTATTCATCTCAAAACCGAATGAGAGAATTACTTGATGAAATTTATGGTACCATTGACGAGAAGCTTGTTTTAGCCCATAAATGGATTTTCTTAGTTTGCACACCATATTCTTTGGGTCTCCCAACACAAAGTTTTCTGGCTGCACCATATAGATCGTCTCATCAATGTCGCCATTGAGAAACGCTGTCTTTACATCCATTTGATGAAGCTCCTGATCAAAGTGAGCAACAAGAGCCATGATTATTCTTAAAGAGTCCTTTGATGAAACCGGAGAGAAAGTCTCTTTATAATCAATCCCTTCCTTTTGAGTATAGCCCTTAGCTACAAGACGTGTCTTATATCTCCCCACATTACCATTGGAATCCTGCTTGGTTTTAAAAATCCATTTGCAACCGATGGGTTTCACTCCTCCAGGTAATGGGATAAGTTCCCAAACTGAATTGTCTTGCATAGACTTATACTCCTCATTCATTGCTTCGATCCACTTATCTGAATGGGAATCTTGCATGGCTTGATGAAAGTTGACCGGGTCGTCTTTCGTCATGCCAACATTTTCCTCTACCTCATTGATAAATACTACATAATCACCCGAAATAGCATTTTTCCTTTCTCTAGTGGATCTCCGCAATGGAGCTGGCTCTTGAGGCACTTGTTCTTGAGGATCTTGAATTTGATCTGGATTTTGTTCTTCCTGAACAACCAGATCATCTTGAGTTTGTTCAATAATGGGAAAGTTAACTAGTGGAAGAATTAGTTCTGGAATTGTTACCGATTCTTCCTCAAAGACAAAATCTTTAACCTTAATCTTCCCCCCAAACTCACTATCCTCAAAGAACGTTGCCGTTCCCGTCTCAAAAATTGTTCTCAAATTAGGATCATAAAATTTATAGCCCCTTGATTTTTCTGAGTACCCTATAAAATAGCTGCTAATTGTTCGGGGTTCAAATTTCTTTTCATTCGACCTATAAGGCCTTGCCTCAGCTGGACATCCCCAAACATGAAGATGCTTCAGACTAGGCTTACGCCCAATCCAAAGCTCATAAGGTGTTTTAGCCGCTGCCTTAGTTGGTACTCTATTAAGAATGTATGCTGTTGTTTTTAATGCCTCTCCCCAGAGTGACTCTGGCAAGGTGGAATGACAAATCATACTCCTTACCATATCCTTAAGAGTCCTGTTTTGTCTTTCAGCTACACCATTCATGTTGGGTGACCCCGACATAGTGTATTGTGGGACGATTCCACATTCCTCTAGGTATTTGGCAAATGGTCCCGGACGTTGTTCACCTGAACCGTCATATCTGTCGTAGTATTCACCACCACGATCAGATTTGACCTTTTTAATTCTCTTATTAAGTTGATTCTCAACTTTTGCCTTAAAGGATTTGAACACGTCTATTGATTGGGACTTTTCGTGAATTAGGTAAAGGTAGGCATATCTAGAATAATCGTCTATGAATGATATAAAATATTATTGACCATTCCAAGAAGGAGTTGGAAATGGCCCACAGATGTCCGTGTGTATCAATTCTAAGACGTTTGTAGCTCTATATGCGCCTAATTTCTTATCTTTAGTCTGTTTTCCTTTAATGCATGCTACACAAACGTTAAAGTCTGTGAAGTCAATGGAATCTAAAATTCCATCTGACACAAGTCGTTCAACTCTATTTCTAGAGATGTGACCTAGACGCTTGTGCTAAAGCACTCCTGAATTGAAATTGTCAATCTTTCGCTTAGTACCACGTGATTCCACACTCAAGGTTTCATTATAGTTAGCCACAGTTTCCAACAAATAAAGATTATCATAACCAGAAAGTAAACCGGATCCAACAACATTCAAATTTAAAGACAAAGTAAATTCTTTATTCCCGAATGAACAATAATATCCTGATTTGTCCAAATAAGAAATAGAGACCAAATTCCGTCTAAATGACGGTACAACAAAAGTGTCTTCTAAATCCATATAATGATCGGAACTTAATAATAATCTAAATTTTCCTATGGCTTCAACTTCTACCTTCTTCCCATCTCCTACATAGATGCATCTTTTAGTATCACTAGGCTTTCGGAAGTTCAGGCAAACCATCATTGAAACACTGATGTTAGTAGTTGCACCAGAGTCTAACCACCAAGTGTTTCCAAGTACTGAAGCTAAATTAATTTCAGAACATACCAAAGACAGAATCATACACGCCAAGCGTGATATTTGGCACAATCCGTCTTCACGTGTCTAGGACTCTTGCAGAAGAAACAGTTGTTATCCTTAGTCTGCTTCTTTTGTTCTGGACCCTTAGCAGCAGCTTTGTTCTTGAGCTCCTCAATTCTTTTCCTTTTGCCCTTGTCTTTAGAGATGCTAATAAAGTGAGCGCTTGCTTCAGCCTGTCCTCTTCTTGCACACATAATGAAATGAGCTCATTAAGAGTCCATTTCTCCTTTTGACAATTATAAGTCACCTTAAACTGACTAAATTGTGAAGGAAGAGACAACAATACTAAATGAATGAGTAAGTCATCTGACAACTCAAGCTTTAGTCCTTTAAGCTTAGAAGCAATGTTGGACATCATCATAATGTGCTCTCTTATATTTCCCTTGCCTTGATACTTCATGGAAATTAAATTATGAAGCAAAGAACTTGTTTCAGCCTTATCACCTTTTTCAAAGCGTTTTTCCATTTCAACAAGGAAATTTTTAGCTGTAACTATCTCATCCGAGACAACACCTCTAAAGACCTCAGGAATGCCACGCTTTATGATCATAAGACTTATGCGATTTGAGCGATCCCATTTCTCATACTCTAATTTTTTTTTTCTCAGAAGAACTAGAGTCCGTAGGAGTAGGGGGTCGATCAATTCTTAATGCAAGGTCTAGATCCATGCAGCCAAGAACAATCAGAATGTTCTCTTTCCATTCCTTAAAATTTGTCCCATCAAGGACAGGAATAGAACTCAAATTTGCAGATATGGAAGCAATAGATGCTGTGAATTAAATAAAGAACAAAACTTGGAAACTCACATTATAGAAAAATAAATCAATAAATAAATACATATGTTCAAATCATGGAATTTAACCCATCTCAAGATACCCAGTGCACCATTGATGTCAAGTCTTTGGACAGTAACACCAACTACTAGTGGTACTCTTGTTGCAACGATCAACTATTGACAATAAGACATGTCGAACAATAAACCTTCCTTTGGGCCGATTTACTGCTCACATGTATAACAAATAATTGTCACACATTTATCATTGCAGGTGTACATGTAATTCTGCCAAATATTAACCTTCCTTTGGGCCGGTCAATACCCGCATGAATAAACATATACACAACCATTTGACACTCTTCACGAGCAATTTAGACAAGAGAGGTCACTTTGGCGACGTCAAGTTTCAATTAACTCAATGTCAAACTTGACTTGAACATATATTTATTATATCCAAATAAAACAATATTTAAAAAATATTGTTCACTAATATAAACTGTGTTTCATTAGTATTTGATAATTATTGTTTTATAAAAAAAATGATAATTATCAAAACAAAAAAAAAATTTACCGGAAACAAAAAAAAATATGGATTCCATAATATATATATATATATATATATATATATCCAAATTCCCAAATTACAAACCCTAATTTTTCAGTCATGTCAAAATTCCCAAATTACAAACCCTAATTTTTCAATCATGTCAAAATTCCCAAATTACAAACCCTATTTTTTCAATCATGTCAAAATTCCCAAATTGAATCCTAAAACAAAGACAATAACCGAATTTCATCATGAATTAAACATGGTAGGCTCTGATACCAATTTTTGGAAAACCCTATAACGTTGTGCTCAACAATCCATGCCAATTACATGATGAATAACCAAAGGCAGAAATGTACCTGTGGGAATTGCCATTGATGAAATCCTGGGATGATGATGATAGAGCCAATGGGTTGGGTGATCTTCCTCAGCAAAACACACTGAAGACCTTGCTCTCTTGATGGGGATAGAGAGAACCAGTGATTTTTCTCCTTTTGGTTTTTGAAACTGAATAGTCTTATTGTGTTTGCCTTGGGGACTATTACCCCTATATATAACTATTATTAGTTATATCCCAAATTGCAGTATTTCCAATTCAGCCCCTCATTAAATTAGAAACTGCCTGGTATCTACACTATTAATTTACATAACTATTATGCTCTTTAGCCATAAACTATTATATATTATTTGACCCCTAGTTTATTGGCTAATTACATAATGACCCTAACACACTTTATTAATTAATTACATATGTGACCCATAAATCTTACATGTTGGACCTCCATTATTTGTCTATGGGTCTCGTGTGTCTTGAAGAAGGAACAATTAGAAATTTTAAATTAATTTTAAAAAGTCCAACTATAAAAAAAATGTGGTGAAGATAGATAAGCTTATAGTCATCAGTATTGTGGGTGGAGAATCATTAATTATGCCGAACAACATAGTGCTCAAATTGAAACATTGTTTCTCATACCCATCATAAACTTCCACAAATGTCTCCCACATATTTTTTAAATCTTCAATTTAAGGAGTCAAGTATACGTCAATATCATTCCCCAATTATTTGGGTCCAGAAATTAACATAGACAACATCATAAACTTACACTTCATACATAACCATGGAGGTAGGTTATAAATCAACAAAATCACATGCCACGTGCTGTGTGAGATGCTTTGAAGACCATGTGGATTCATTCCATGAGTAGAAAGTGCAAGTCGTAGATTTCTTGACTCTTTCCCGAATTCAGGATACTAGTGACTAATGTTTGCCTATTGTGGAGAATTTGCAAGGTGTCGAAGCTTACCATCTCTAATTCTTTCATTTGTATGTCATGTCAAGTGTTTTGAATCTTCTTCACTGCGATACATGCACCTAAATCTTGGTATTATAGGAAAATGCAATTGTTAGGACACACATGAATCCTTTCGTAACTCATGTCATTAGAGCACAAAATTCTTTTAGCCTCGTAGGTTCGACTGGGAAGTTCATTATCATTTGGCAACATATCTTTTAAGAGAGTTAATAATTTTGGGAAGCTTTTATCAGACCATCTATTACTCGCTTTTATGTTGTACAACTTTAATATCGCCGAATATCTTGTGAAATTAGTACAACCATTATATAATGGTTTCTATGTATCACTCAACAAACTCTCAAACATTTTAGGATATGTCAAACCATTCTCAAAATTAATGTTTTCTTTTTTTTTTCTCACCATATCTTATCCAACATGTCTAGCTTTGATCAATTCCATGCCATACTAAATGTCCTTCCAATTCATCTTCTCTAACGCATTTTTCAAAACAACATTTTAAACAAGGACAAACGACTCTATTTGGATCTTTTGCATTCTTCACTGCAAACTCAACAAACTCCTTCACTCCATTTTCATACTCTTTTGACAATCGATTGACAGACATCCATTTCTGGTCCATTTTATATGACCTATATAAATGCAGTTACACAATTAATAAGCTAGTGATAACTTTATACCAATATATAGTACACATATCTAATATTGGAAAAAGGAAACCAAGGTCCAAATCTGATTTCAAAACAGAACATATCAACAAATTTCAAAAAAGAATAAATTTTATATGATTTATTATGTAACAATTTATTAATTTTAGTAACAACAACAAATTAATAAATACAGTACCTGAAACAACGTATCCAAATTTTTTTAAAGGAGGAGCAGTAGATGGGCAAACAGTAAGGAGATGAGGGTTCATAGAGTAGAAGAGATGAGAGTTCATAAATTTGTTTTAAATTTGTTTTTATTTATTTAAAATAAATGATTTTTATTTATAATGAATGATTTTACAGCGCTTGTATAATAAGCGCTCTAATAGGTCATTTAATTATGCGAAAGTGCAAGTCTTTTACAGCGCTTGTCCAAAAAGAGCTGTAAAACAGGATGTGAGGGAGCTTCATTTTATAGCGCTTTTAAAAAAGCGCTGTAAAAGCTTTGTAAACATTATCTGCAAGTGCTATGTGACCCTATATGACCCTACAACAGCGCTTTTTCCACAACACTTGTCAAAAAAGTGTTGTTGTATCCTCCGTTATTTTTAAAATATTATACAACAACGCTTGTATTTAATAAGCGCTATAAAAAACGCGCTATAAAATTTCATTTTTGGCTTAGTGTTAGTGGGAAAATATTGAATCCTAAGATAATCCTTATTTCTTAGAGAATTTAAAATTAAAATTAAACATCAATGAACAAGAATTCTCACATGGATCTATTGCATATGTAAATATCTCAATTGGTTTCACGCGTCTGAATCTATTCCTAGATTACAAATTCCTAAATTTTATCTCTTAAAACTTTCATAGAACAAACGATAGAGATTAAAAAAGAATTACACAAGTAATTCATGAATAATTCTTGCTTTATAAATGAGTTGAACAACAAAACTTGATCTTTAGAATTTCTTCACCATCAAATATTTGTAGTGAACACTCCATACTTTCCTCTTTGTAATTCTACTCCTTATCATCATCAACTTGTCAAGCCAAAAACTTAGGGGAGAACCACACTACAATAGTTTATTTGGTTAAGAAGATATTCACCAAAAGAAACCCAATGGACTCAAGAATTCAAAAACAAAAATACATTTAAATTGACTCTAAATTAAACATTAATCTTCCTAAAATAAACTAAAAACTCTAAAATTGTCATATGATGAGGAACTATTATAGTACTCGAAATATAGTCATTGAGAATAACATTGAATGAATAAAGTATTAACTCCGACATACTTGTATTTACAACATGTTTTGTGGTTCATCCGTTTGATCAAATGATGACTCACCAGAATGAGTATGTAATCATTATAACTCACTCTAGCATTTGTAAGTATAGACAATTATTCTTTAGTCAATAATATTCTTTGTGCTTCTTTAAATGAATTTAACAATTACTATCAAGTTAAACTTACTTATGTTACTATAGTAAATAGTCAATAACATGAACTTGATTTGGATTATTTTTTATTATTATAATTTTCAGACTTAAAGAAACTAATTAGTGGACAATTTTTGTTTTGCTTTATCCTCGTTAAAACATGCATAGTACGTCATCTTAACAAATCTAGATCTTACCGTGACAACTGGACATTTTAGGACCCAACAACCTCAACAGATGCCATACATGCGTCACAGTTGTATTTAATCAAATTATCTTAGCAATTTGATTTCCTCTTATTTGTTGACGATATCAAAGATAATAGAAGATAAAATTTATATTAATGACATCTATTTTTAAAATAGTATGAACTATGAATAAGTTATAAATAATAATATATTGTAGAGTAAAAATATTATTATCTAATGAATAAATAAATTATAATATATGAAAAGGTTATTAAAAATATTATAAAAGTAAATCGTCATCTCGTCAAAACAATTGATTCAAATTAAAGAAACTTTTTTATAAACATATGATAATCTATATTCCGAGTCAAACTTAGAAGACAAAGCAAATCATTCAACAAGTGTTCCTCTCATCACAAAGAAAAAGAGTGGTATTAAGGTCATTTGCCTCTGTTAAAAGTCAAAGTCAAATGTAAGTCAATATATTTTGTTGATCCTTTTGTGAAGACTCTAAGAAGAAAAATTTGTGAGAAGTATATGGAAAAGTCAATATTGAGTCCAATATGAAAAAGTTAATGACTTTGGAACGTCTACATGAAAAACGATTCATCTGGTAAAATTATATGAAAAATAATTTTATACGTTTGATGAACAATGCATATGACGTGGCACTAGAACATGAAGCATTAGAAAAGTGGAGTAGTGACTTTGTGATCCCTGATTGGTACAAGAGTCAGAGGTGAATCTTCTCAATAAGAGCAAAGTTCGAATTGAGCTAATGGTAACAAGGGGGGAAGAGTGTTATTGTTCCACTTTGAACTTCAATCTTGGTTGGTCGGGCTATTCAAACCAGTACTAAGAACATTGTACATCCTCCAAATTAGAATAATATAGTGGTCTACATAATACAACAATAACATGAAATAGTACTATGAATAATACATATATCTTAACGACTCTGTATAATTTCTATGTTTTAAGATGTCCAATGAAACTATTCCAAACAAATATATTTTTTAATATTAATTATTGATGTTGATCATTGACGATACTCTTCATCATCATTGAAGAAAAGGAATTATCCAAAATTGAGCTTATATTGAGGATAAAAAGGTAATGTTTAAATAAAATTCTGAAAAAGTCTTGAACACGTTAAAAGAAAGATTGAATGAAAAATTCTCTCAAATGAGTTATTAGAAAGTTGATGTAAATTAATCAAGTTGTCTTATATACTTAAATTGATGTCGGATTAAATTGTATTATCCTCTCAATAAGAGTTAATATCCCTAATAAGATTATGTGTCAATTGAGACAATACTATTTAATTCAAAAGAGATACTTGAAGAGTTATCCCATACGGAAATTTCTAAAATGTTGAAAGACTAGAAATTTTTGTAATGATTTGACCTGAAGAGATAAAATAAAGAATATTTAAAATCGTAAGAACCATCAATTGTAAAGGGAAGAGTATATGTAATCTAGATGCTTCTTATACCGATTCCACGTCATATGTATATTGTTCATCAAACAAACTATAATTCTTTTCATATAATTTTTATCCTCAAAGGAACACTAATTCTTTCAATATTCCAACATCTTCACTATTATTTATTCTATAAGCAAGATTCCATAACCATAATCTCTCAATATTAATGACTCTAACTTTGTGTCGTCATTTACATTGTGATTAAACATTATATTTAGCATAGTTTATTTGTAGAGCTTACCTTATCATTATGTATTTTTGTTGAGCTATTTGTTGGAGTCATGAGTAAGTTTTCTTTCTCTCAAGCCTATTGATTTCTTGGTTGATAATAGCTTAGTATTGTCAATAATTTATTTTGCTTATGTTTTTGGACTCTTGACAAAATATTGGTCGTTTTGATGCAAGTAGGGTTAAGATGATTTAAAAACTCTCTAATTACACTAAATATCCTTAGGATGTATATTATTAAACACTAGAGTTAGTTTGATAGTGTAGATGTATTAGAAGAATAATTGCCACATTGGGACATATTTGTTATGTTAATTGCTTAGTGTATTATTAAACACTTGGACAGTTTAGTGACTCTTAGAGTGATAGTTAAGATGTGATTAACCCTCATCACTTAGGATGATTGACTATAGAACTTGAGGTTTTTTTCGTTGGATTGTTTCTTAGGAACTTATTGCTTTTTGTGTTATATAATTATCTATGTAGCAAAAAAAAAAAAAAGTCTATTGTAACACTTAATGTTTAATGATACTTTTTTATTTGTCACTACAATTACTACAATTACTTTTAACTACATGTAGGGTGTCATCTATTCTCATTTAATATGAATACATCATGTTAACTTAAAAAAATAAACTCAAATATTCACCAAAATATTCAGCTATTAAAAAAAAAACAAAAAAAAATTACATATTCACCCAAACAATAAGATAATAGACAAAATATTCGCCCAACAATACGTATTGCCTTTCTTTCCCATTTCCATCTCAAAAACAAACTTTCCTGATTTCTTCTCATTTCCCTCTAACAACATAGAAATTGTTCCCTTTCTTCCCATTTCCTCTTCAATTGATTCCTTCGATTTACTCTTTAATATGTATTCCTCTTCAATCGTTTTTCTTCAATCGGATTCTCTCATGATTCAAAGATTTACGATTCAAGAATAAGTGAAAATCGTTTATCCTCTATTAGAAATTTACATTGGTTGAATCATTTTATTGATTTTTGTTTTTATGAATTTTAAATTTGATTTGAAAGTTATTCTATTTTCATATTCATAGAAAAGAGAGTAAAAAAGCACAAAATATATACGAAATTTCTAATCTTCAAGCTTAGGTTAATTTCCGTCTTGTTGATATTTGATATTGTTATTTTACTTCATGCTGATTCATTTCATGTGAGCTTTCATATTGAATTAATATTTAATGTAGGCTGGGACCGTTGATCTAATAAATTAAATCATATATCATCTATTTGAATTTTTCTGTTTTGAGATTCTGAATTGCAGGGATTGTGTTCCTATGGCCACAAATGTTTTGTTTGGGTTATTAAGTTTTTTTTTATTGTATTTTGGTTGTTCGATTAGTTATAGTTTGCACGTCATTTGCTTATACTTATGTATTAGGAATTTCAATTTGAAGTGAGTAGTGTTTAGTTCTTTGATTATGTTATTTACTTTTTGTTATTCTTGTCAGTTAAATTCTACTAAATTTGTCATTGTTTTGATTGTAGGACTTTTTTTTAAATAGTATCATATAATTTTTTTTAATATGTATTTTTCTTCAATGATGTTGTATAAATACTTTGTAATTCATATAAAGTCTATTATCGATTGCGTTTATTTTTAGAATTTATTAATTTGTTCTATTATCTTATTACTTGATACATTAATATTTATTAGCTACTATTGAGTTATTTAGGATTTTTGTATAACTCACTTCTATTGAGAAATTTCTATTAGTATTTAATTGCTTTAAGAGAACTATGATCCTTTTTTTTTTATAACACATCCCTTTTTACTTATCATCAAATGTTTTCTTTCCTAGACAATACAAAGAGTAAAATTAGATTAAGAGATATTTGAAAAGTGATTTAATAGGCACTTATTATACGTGGTAGCTAGCCAAACTAAAATTGTGTATATTTATGTAACTTAATATAATATTGGAATAGAAAATTAAATATTGATTTAACTATATGATTACATCTTGAAATATAATAGAAAGTAATTCTAACTTAATTTATGTCGCGCTTACATCATTTGAGAGTACTTCAAAACTCATATGGCAAATAGTTTTCATTTCTTTCATTCTCTTCTTTTCCCCTTTTATGGTAAATATATCAATTTACTAACTTTGTGTATTTCCTACATTGTGTATCAAACTTAGTTTGGAGTGCTAGGATCAATCGAAATGTTTTTTCTATGGTTGTCCTATGTTAATTTTGACAGATTTGTTTGAAGTTTCACTAGACTTAAATTATTTGTTGGAACCACACTAGGAGCAAGTTAATTTTCACATACTTATGTTTCTTCCTATAGTCCCTAAAATTTGCACTAGTACCAATCTCATTGATGAAATTGAGTGAATTATATTCTTCATCCCTCCGAAAACTATAAAGAGTAATGATTTATTTTTTATTTTTAATGGTTCTAAGCATTCTAAGTTCATATAGTATAATCTTTCAACCATTGCAGGGTCATTAGTGAAGTTCCTTAGTTTAACTTGATTCCAAAATACTTTTATTCCTTTTTTTTAATCAAATGCTCTGTACACTCTTTTACAAAAACATGATCCAATGAGTTCATTGTATCTTCCATTTCTTCATGTTGGATCAATTTCAACAAATGGTTATGAGTCTTTGTCTGGTTATGTTCTCTTGCATAGATGTCATATGTTCTCAATAACATTAATTATTGGATTGATTATGATAGCATACTTAGTGAAAGAGTTAATTATTGTGGTATATATATTGCTATTTTACTACTTATTGTATTCATGAGAAGATTTAATATGATTTAAGACTTCAAATTATTTTCAAACATCATGTAGCCTAACATTTCTATGGTTACATAGATAATTGTGCTTCTAGTAAACAAAACTTGCAATTCACTTGGTTTGATATACACTAATAAAATCTAATCATTGAAACTTGATTTCATTTTTTGTAAATAGAAAACATTGTTATTTAAAAAAGTTGAGATTTATGTTGCAATGCGAAGGTTTTTTAAGTCTCACAGGTCGTGATCAGACACTGATTAAAGTCTCGTTACTTTGTTTAAATAAAATTCTTTGCAATATTAAACATATGACAAAGGCCATTAGTGTTAAAGCAGTTGTTGCTTTGACCGTATGTTTTTGTTTTTTTGTTTTAGTATAAAAGTTTATAGTGTAATATTAATAATGATTTAAAACCATAATTAAAACCTTGAGAATTGGAATGTTATTATAGTTTGTGAGTTTGAAATAGCAACCCGTTATCAAAATTCATATAAAGACAGCAACAACATAATTAATGCTTATGAGATTGAATGGAGAGGTATGGATAAAACAAAACTTGCACAACATGTTTACATTGATGGAAAAGTTAGAGCATATTTTATTAGCAAAATTGGAATTTGTGTATCAAAAGACTTCGACTCTGTGAAAGTAACCAAGATTTATTTGATTGCATCTTTGCTTGTTCTTGATACCCTACATGAGTCAGTTAAATAGAGTAAAATAAGTAAGGTTTATAATATTATTAATTGGTACTTGTAACTAAATGTTTAATGCTCATCTGATTCAGAAACTAGTTTAAAATCTTCTATTTATAGAATTATTGCAAGTGATTAATTCTTATCATAATATTTATTTTATTTAAAACTATCAACTTTAGTAATAGACATATATTTTTATCATGTAACAAAGATGGAATTGATGTAAAAAAGTTGCCTCAGAATTTCTGGTATGCGCGTATGACAGACAATATCAAATATCCAAACTTACAAAGCAGTTTAACAAAATGCAATTTTATTAAACAGTAATCAAACACGGTCCCAAGGAATTGATTCTAGGCGAAGGTTCACAATTACATGTAAAATCATATAACTAGTGCAGCGGATATAGTAACTGTTTAACAGATTGATCAAGATACAAACATGACAATAACACTTCAAGCAATATCAATCAATCCAGAATTATGGCTAACGCATGCAATCAAGATTAATCAAACAATCATACAATGCAAGATTAAAATAAGAGTAAGGGATAGAAAGAAGTGCACCGAGATTTTTATACTGGTTCATCCGCCTTGTGACGGCCTACGTCCAGTCCTAAGATCAAACCGATCTTAGCCTTTTCCAATAGAATCTTGTAGAGTTATTTTACAGATGTTCCAGCACTCCCTGCCTATCAATCTTAAAACACTCTCCCTATTCTATCTTTCACAACCACTGTATCCCAGAGTTCTTCACCGAACTCTTCCAAGATCACAGCAAAGTTTCTTCTTGATGAGCCCTCTCAACAACGAAGATAACTACTAGCTTCACTGCTGGATTTTTCTCGGTTATTTGTTTACAGAATATTTGTTACAGAAAAATACAAAATGAATTACAGAATTTGTCTTCAATCCCTTGCAATCAATCTCACACAAGAAGTTGTTCTCCAATATGAGTGTTTGTGAGATCTCTTTCTTTTTCTCTCAAGAAGTCTTTTTCAGCTCTCTATTGATCATCGATAATCGTTGGTTCTGAGTATGAAAAAGAGTTTATCAAAAAGTGTTAAAACGGTTATGTATGTTATGACTGTTATTGAATTATTCTGAGAGAAATTGATTGAAGACATTTTATATAGTTTCTGAAAAACAATAGACAAATCGATTAACCAATCGATTTATTAAAGTAATAAAAAGGCTCAATCGATTTCCCAATCGATTATCGCGATTCTTGTTTTTCTTGAATCTTGAAATTACATAAACTAATCGATTACCTAATCAATTATTTTAAAGCATCTTTCAAAAAATTAAGTGTAGTTCATAATGGATTCGATTGCCTAATCGATTACATATGTTTTGTTCCAACAACGAGATCAAAACAATCGATTACTCAATCGATTCATTAATTCAAACAAGCGATTCATTAAGTCACATAATCGATTTGGCCATATTCTGAGTGTTCCCTGTAACTCAAAATTTTCTTCCAATCGATTTGCCAATCGATTTGGTTCAAATCAGGGATTTAGCTTATTTCAATTAAATCAGTGTGCCAATCGATTAGGTGTTATATTTTTGAAAGAATGACTTTACCGCATGGTTCATTTCAATCGATTACCTAGTTGATTGATACCAATCTTGTAACAAAAAAAATTGTCACAATGGATTGTCCAATCGATTGTGTTTGTCACAGACCAATTTCCTTTTAAAATCTCATTTAAGACATCGATTTGCCAATCGATTAGCTTATTGAATGGCTCGGCCCTGTGACTTGCACAATCGATTTGTCAATCAAATTTTACAAACAGTTTTAGTCTTGTGATTGGAGCAATCGATTTTCCAGTCGATTAGCCTGCTAAATGGCTTGTCTCTGACTTGCACAATTTTTAACAAAGATGGTGCCAGTCGATTTCCTAATCGATTAGCCTGCCAAATGGCTTGCCTCTGACTTGCACAATTTTTAAAAAAGATGGTGCCAGTCGATTGCCTAATCGATTAGTCTAATCACAGACTAAACATTTTCAAACAACCCATTTACAAAATTGAATTCCTAATCGATTTGCTCAGTGAATATTCCAACTTTGTTGATTCCTTGAGTTCCAGGCTATTGTCTCAAGTGTGTAGGGTTGAGTTGTTGTTCCTGAAATCTTACTCAATCAACATGTTAGATTTATCATGTGATGTATGAGCATTGTATGTTTGTTAATTATGTCAAAACTATGATTAAGGGGACTTAAGTCCAACAGGAATACTATAATTATATATTAAAATACCATTTAGCTTCCAAAGAGTTTCCTCACTCTGCAATGTCCTATAATTTTTATGAGGGGTTGAAAACAATTTCAATTTATTGCCCCTCTTAAATTATATCTTATTTGTGCTTGAAATTTACTTCAAAATCTCTTACATTTGCATCTAGTTTCCTTCATTACCACTTTCGTTATTCCTACAGCCCCCACCCCATATTATATAATGCAACACATATATGGATTTGTTTTCGAGACAAAGTTGCGAATTGGATATGCTAAGAAAACTCTTTTAGCTGCATTAGGCCAAGTTGCATACATTGAAGAAGATTCTAAATTGCTTCTTGAAATTCAGTCTCCTTTTGAAGAGGTAACCTAATCTTATTGAAGTAGAGTAAATTATTTTAAATAACTCATTCTCGTGAGGCTGAGGTGAAATAGAAATATGTGCTTTAATTTATTATATTATTCTTTTCCTTTATTTATAATTAAGTTATATTTATTATATGTTTGTATATATTCTTCTTTTCCTTTTTTTATATTTAAGTTAGATCTATTAACTTTTGGTGTTATTTCATTCAATTTTTTTAATTTATTCTATTGAATTGAATGGATAAGAGTTGAATATTCCATGGTTCATCTAGATACATTGATTTATGATGCCTTTAGAATACATCCAACTAATGAGAGTGATGGTGCAAATTTAAATGTGGAGGGTGAGTATCCCAAAGCATTCATAGATGAACCTAATACTCAACAATTTGAAGAGGACGGTAATTTGGATAAGTTCTATCAGTTGTTAAATGAGGCTGAGCAAAATCTTTATCCTAGTTGTAAGAAGTTCACAAAACTATCAATTAAAGTGTTTAAACGGATGAACTGACAAAAGCTTTTCCATATTGTTAGATTATTTGTGGATTAGGTCTTACATATGAAAAAATCAATGCTTGTCCCAATAATTGCATGTTATATTGGAGAAATTTTGCTAATGCTCAAATTTACTCAAAATTTGGTATATCACAATGGAAACTAAACTCTAATTATATTGAACCCTTTGAAAACCATGTCAATTTCTCATAGCATTTGACTTTTTGTTTTGGTTCCTTATATCCTCCATCCATGGATGTATATGAAGAAACCTAATTTTACACTTTCATTCGTTATTCCCGGTCCAAGAGCTCCATGAAATAATCAAACCTCTTGTGAACGAACTAAAAGAATTATGTGAAATTTGAGTGAAAACATTTGATGCGTGCAAAAAAGAGTCATTTCAAATGTGTGCTTCTATCAAGTGGACTATCAATGATTTCCCGATATATGCAAATTTATTTGGCTGGAGCACTAAAGGTCGATATGCTTGTACATGTTGTGATTTTGAATTTGCATTTAAGTGGTTGCGTTATAGTTGAAAAAATTTCTACATGTGTCATCGTTATTGGTTAGAGCCTAACAGTAAGCGGACATACAATAGAGCAGAATTTGATGGATCGCAAAAGTTTAGATCCCCATCGGAGCTATCTAATGGTGCAAGTGTCTTGAGATAATTGGAAGATCATGGAGTAGGGAATGGATCACCATGGAATAAGAAAAGCATTTTGTTCAAATTGCCTTATTGGAAACGCGGTGTTCTTCATCATAATCTTGATGAAATGCATATTGAAAAAATGTTTGTGATAACATTATAGTAGACATGAACATAAGAAGTCAACTACATCCAACGATGCATCCAAGTAAAGGTAAAAAATATTTTCCTAGAGCTTTCATGATAACAAAATTATTTTATGAAAACAATATATTTGAATTCAATGAGTATGAAAGAAGATTCATGTTTTTGCAGAAAATCTAAAATAAGATTTGATTCAAATTTATAATTGAAGAAAATCTAAAATAAAATTTAATTCAGATTTTTAGTTGAAGAAAATCTAAAATATGAACATAATCAATTTGAAGAATTTACAAACTCAATCTGAATAAATTATGAACAAAATCAATCTAGAAGAAATTCTTATATTGGATTCAGAAATAAAGAATTGACTAAAGAACATACTATCAAAAAACTTATTTTTCACAGTTGTTTTTGAATAAGATAATTGTTGAGCAAACTAACAATGAAAATACAATTTAGAATTAAATACTCAAGACGAAAGAAGAAGATCATCAAAAAATTAAAAAAAAAAAGTATAAGAACTCAAGATTAAATTCCAAATTCATCTTAGAGTTCAAAGAAAGAAACACTTGTTCAAGTTAGAAATATTTTGTAAGTATTTTTTCTTAGAGTGTGAGAGTTATTATTATTATTATCAGCTTTGTTAGAAGCTAACACTTAAAGTTCCAAACTTTTGTATCCAACCCGATAGTGGTTTAGTTTCTTATTTAAGCAATGGGTTGTCAGGTTGTTAGGATAATACCTGGTTTGTATGGTCAATGTGGTTAGTTCCTCAAAAGTCAGAAGTTGTTAGGATGTTTGGGAAAATTTACTTGGAGGGTCAGGTGTTTTGTAATTCAAGGTATTTGAATCAATTGATTAAAGCCTTTCTAGTGAGGGTACTGGATGTAGTCAACTTAGTGGTAAATCAGGATAAATCTATGTGCCAAATTATTTATGCTTTCATTGTTTGTGGCCTCTAAATCTAATTGTTTCTTATCTAAGTAATTCATACAAACCAACCAGCCTTCATCAGATTAGCAAAAAGTTATCAACTTTATCAAACACAATTTAACCCCTCTTCTCGTGTTTGCACCTTCACGAGTAAGTGTTAGAAATCATTTTCATCCCTAATTTAGAATTTATAATCATTTTGCAATTATGGTAGGTTTCATGGTTGGAAGAGCAATGTAGTGTTCTAGTGATAGATGATATATAGTGGCTTGCACATGGTCCATTAGAACTAGTGAGAATATATAGTGGTCATAATATTAACAGAGTTAGATACCATACGAAGAAGCATGAAAGAGGCTTAAAGACTTAAAATAGTGGCATCGTCCATAAGATGTGTAATACTTTGCTCCCTACCATTTTATATGTGTTTCATTTGAGGTAGATTATTACTGTCATTGTTTATTTTATTTTTTTTTTACAATAATTAAAAACTAATTTGGCTATGGTATTTGTTGAAAGTACCATAGGGAAACACATAAGGAAGTTGAATACTTTTCAAAATTATGGCCAATTAGAAGAGGAAAGACACTCAATTGATAGCTCTAATGAGCTCAACCAAAATAACCACTCTAAGAGGAAAGTCATGTTGAAGCTGAAGGTAAATATTTTTTGTTTCTATTAGTGCTCTTACAATTTCACTAGACTTAGTGTGGTTGTATTGATATAAGATAATTGATATTGAGTGTATTATGGTTTGCTAATAAGAATATATGATTTAGGTGAAAAGAGAACAATATGTTATATACATATGCTAGATGTGTGGGACATACCAGATGTTGAGTTTATATTGGTGGTTGTAGATTCTTTTGGCAATCCTATTGATTGAGAAGACAAAACTCTCCTAAATACAATAGGAAGTTTGGTAAAGAGATCTCAATCTGCTCCAATCAATTATGTTAGTTGGAGTAAGATGCATGAGTCATATATTACTTATGTGATTCAACATGTTTTGGTGTTTTATAAGTTTTTAAAAGTTCTCCTTCATTTCAGATTTTGTTAATATTTGTTTGCAATAATATGTCTAACAAAATTTGTGTTTTGCTAATTACTCATATGATATACAACGTTTCAATTTGTTCTTGAATTCGCCGAGCAAACTGAGAAGATACTAAAGAATAACATGAGTGTAACAATTCAAGTATCATTTGAAATGAAAGGGATATGACAGTAGTAGGACAAAAGTGGAAATGGTTGCCTACATCCTAGACACAAGGATTGATCATTCTCAGTATAGTGCATTAGTACATCATTGGTGTTCCAAGAATAGAAAGCTATAAATATAATGTCATTAATATTTTGTTGGTATAGCAATTATTAATCATATGTT
The DNA here is from genome assembly GCA_037974875.1 of Cicer bijugum. Classification (NCBI taxonomy): domain Eukaryota; kingdom Viridiplantae; phylum Streptophyta; class Magnoliopsida; order Fabales; family Fabaceae; genus Cicer; species Cicer bijugum. The sequence goes on along the minus strand of JBBPBT010000152.1, from coordinate 12,619,407 downwards.
TGTTTTGATTGTTGACTTTACCTATTCATTGAATATAGAAAATAGGGAACATGAACAAAAAGAATCGAACAAAATATGAGAAAATACATTGCATGGGATCCAAGAAAATCTTCCAAGAATAATTCATGAGATGGTTTGTCTCTTCCGGTGTTTTTTAATTAAATTATCAATACAAATATTGTGGTCGACATTCTTGTTACTAATGTTAGACAACAAAAGCTAGAGGAAAGAAACCATGACAAGCACAAATTTTTATTGATACTCAAACTCGAAAAGATGGAAGCATTGTTACTGAAAAGACAACTGATGTAATTGTAAGAATTTTAAACTTTGATGATAAATTTGAAATAACTCATTCTCATAATCTTACTATCACAACTCACAAATAGATTGTGTGTCTAATTTTATATTCTAGTTCATGTTATTAGATTTCATAAATTAGTCTTACTGTGCTTAACTTTCAGAACATGAACATGTTATGTATCTTTCTTACGATATATAATAACAAAGGTTTTACTGTGACAAACATGGATGATTGATAATTTCATAACTCTTTTTCCCCTTTCTTAGGTTAACTTATGTTGTTTCCATGTTAATACAAATTTTAAGATAATGATCTTTATTTTTATTTTTATTCCTAAGCTGCCCATTAAAGAATGTAAAGCTTCATGTTGTTAAATGTAGGAAGAACTAAAGAAGCACATGGTAGAGGAGGCAGAAAGCTCAAATACTCCTCAAATTAATCAAGATTCTACAAACTGGAAGAGTGATATTTACAAAAGTTAAAAGTCCTAAAAAAAGAGGATGTATGTGTTGCCCTGGAAAGGTTCCTTGACATGCAAGTTCCAGTTCTCTCCTCTCATGCTAACCATAGAGTTAAAACATTGGAGAATTTGCATGGAAATCTTTTTAGTAATTTGAATTTTCTAGTAGCGCCAGCTCATACATTTTGTACTTTTTTGAGTTTCAGGTTTAAGCAAGGTTTTAAAAATGGTAGGTGATGACTCTTTATCATATGCATATTTGTTCATTGTTTTAGTCTTATTTATCTTCAATCATTAGTTAAATTAATTAGTTATTTGATATGTTTTGTTGAATTTTGTTCTTTGAGTTAATAAAATCTTTGTGTTTTTATTTCATTGATTAAGTAGGAAATTTTTCAGAAGTTTACATTGCGTTTTGCTTTAGTGCAATGCTGAATTTTGGTGAGAAATCAACATGACCTATGTGGATTACTTCAGCCATATTTGGAGTTGTAGATGACCAATTGGAGTCAAACCAAGTGCAAATAAAAACTAAGATCCATAGCTATAACTTTCATGAAGACACTAGAACCAAATGCAGACTCTAAAGAGATGAAAAATACAGAAAATATCAACTAGAAGAAGTTGTGCGCCTGGAGCGCAACAGTTGCGCCTGAGGCGCATTTCCAGCATGTTGCCACTGCCAGGACACGCCTAGAGCGCAAAAGCTGCGTCTGGGGCGCAATTCCAGACCACTCTAACTGTCCAGGCGCGCTCGGAGCGCCAACCCTGCGCCTGGGGAAGGCGTCGCGCATCAACATTCATTAAAATGCATAATTTTGACTTTTCAAGGCATCTTTTTGACTATTGGGAAGTTGGGAGACTTGTGCCCTAGCATAGAAACTCAAAGACGACCATTCAAACACCATTGGAGCAGTTTTATCAAGAATCAATAATCATTCATGAATCTTTCTTGTAATTCTTCTCTAATTTGTATCTTTTATATCTTTGTCATGAGTAACTAAACCCTATTTGTTAGGGATGAGTATAACAAGATGAAACTCTTATTTTTCTAATTTAATTTCTATATATATGAATTGTTTTATTGAATTATTTTTCTCATCTATGTGCTTAATGGTTTTTATTGCTTGATCAACATTATTACTATTCGTATTTTGAAACGGGAGTGGACTTTACAAATGCCTGAGATGAGCAATTCATGAATTTATAGTCTATGAAAAGAAGCAGGTCATGAAATCAACTAAATTAGTTGCAAAGACAATAGTTTAAAAAGAGGATTCTTGTACGGTAATGCTAAATTATAATCTTAAATCTACTAAGGAATTAGGGGTTACTTTGGAATTAAAGGTTATGTCACTAAGACATTAGGGCAAGAATATTAAAGAGAATTCAGTAATAATTCAATAAAGGAATTTAGTAACTAGGATAAAATTAGACACCAAGGTTAGATTCGAAGTGAAACTCATCTCTAACATTTTTGTCATTATGAAGGATCAATTTTATTACCATTGTTAATTTTAAATATTATTTCAATCAACTTGGGAACCTTTTGTTCAATTGTAATAATTAAATATAATTCAATAGTAAAACGCATTCCTTGAGTTCGACACTCGGTACTACCGTTTTATTATTACTTGCAACAATTCAATAAACTTGCTGAAAAGTTATCAAGTTTTTGGCGCCGTTGCCGGGGATTGCCATATCACTATTGAATTTAATTTATTTACATAATTGAAATTTTTTGCTCTGCAATAAAATTTTTGTTTTTATTGTAGTTATTTTTTTTCTTTATTTTAAAACTCTTCATTACTCACAATTTGTCTAACTTTGTATGCGACGTCAGTCCTCAGCTGAACTTATCTTTGATCCAGAAATTGAAAAAAATGTGAAAGCACATCGAAAGGCGGCTCGAGAAAGGAGACAAAGGGAAAGACATTTAGTAATGGAAGAAGAGGTTTTGGGGGATTTCGTCATATTTATTGATATGGCCGATCCACCACCACCAGAACGTACTCTCAATGAGTATGGGAATCAAAATAGAAATCGTGCTCGATTGCCCATCCATAACCAACCAGTTACATTCAACAAGTTTGAAATAAGTCCCACTCTATACCGAGAGGTGAAGGAGATTCATGCTTATGATGACACTGCCCAAATGAAAATATTTTGTGATGGTTTGAGGCCTAGCACTAGAATTATGTTGGATGCCATAGGAGGTGGTTCTTTGAATTACAAGATCGCAGCAGAAGCACGGAAAATTATTGAGAACATGGCATCAAATGAACAATTGATGTTATATGACAGAGGTGGTGGGTCAGCAAGTGGTATATTGGAATTGAACGTTATGGATGGGTTGGCTCCAAGAAGGTCGCTCTCAAAACAGATAAAGGAGGTTATCGCCACTGAGAAAAAGAATGGGATGGCAGCTCTAAATATACAATCCCAAGTGACCCCTGTCAAATTATTAAAGCATACTAGTTTTAACTTTTGTGGAGGAACACATAAAAATGGAGCTTGTGAAGCACTGAATGACAATGAGATAGAAGAACTAGATGAGGTGAATTGTGTGAGTAATAACGGGAAGCAAAATAATCCCTACTCTAGTACGTACAACCTTGGTTGGAGAAATCATCCAAATTTTTCTTGGAGAGATCAACAAGGTAGATCTCAGGGTCAACAAGGAGCTCAAACAAACCAATTCCCACCTTGAAAGGCTGCTTGGGAGAGTACTATAGAGAAATTAATAACAAGCACAAGTTCTTTCATTGAAGAGTCAAGAGCCATCCAAGAAAATCACTCGACATCAATAAAGAATCTTGAGACTCAAGTGAGTCGACTTGCTCAACAAATGGCACAAAGAATGTCTAGAAATCTGCCTAGTGACACAATTCTGAATCCACAAAGCAATGTTAATGCAGTGACCACAAGGAGTGGCAATGTGAGTGAACAAGTACCATTTGAAGCCAAACAGAGTAGAAGTACTCTGACTTCAACCCATCGGGAGGCAATAGTCACACCAGCATCTGTTGAGGAACACATGAATCTTGAAAAGGAGGAAGAATCTTTGATACAAAAAAGGGAATCACTTCCAAAACCAAAAATTCGACTTCCATTTCCTCAAAGATTAAGTCTTATGCCCTTTCAATATACAAAAAGCTGGGCAATGGAAAAGTGAAAGACACACAACAGATGTTACAGTTTGTGAATAGATGTGGTTATTCAGTTATTATTCAGAATGTATATGCATTGTTATCATTTAGAATTTTGTTGGATAAACTCGGGGCAATAGATGTGGTTATTTTTCCAAGGAGAAACATGCTTACATTAATTATCTTTAACCTATAATATTTCGAACCTTGGATATGAATAATTGTTTTGTAGAATCTAATGACAACCCAACAAAAAGCAAAATGAACTAAGATCGCAACTTCATATTCCTCCCAACCACACAATACATTCTTATTCAAGACCCTGGCTGTAAGACCCGTAATTTTAAATTATACCTTATGTATTTTAATGGATTTTGGTATTGAACTCAGGGGCTTTTTAGCCAAGTTATTAATATTTTGGAGTTTATATGATCAAAAAGATATTTTGATACCCGATTAGAATTACTCGTCAATAAATTAATTAAATTAACTGCGGCGAATCCTTTACGAAGAATTTAATGCGTTATGGGTAAACTGGTAATTTTATTAAATATCTAAATTTGAAGATATTTGTTAAAAGTAAATAATATATATATATTAAAATATATGTATATATATGTTTGTGTGGGGGGGAAAAGGAAGGAAAATTAGAAAGAAAAAGGAAAGAAAGAGAAAGATAGGAAAAAGAAAGGAAAGGAAAAACGTTTCTTCTTCCCCTGCCTCGCGACCACACAACTCCCTCCGTCCTTTTCATCCATTTTCGTTGCTTTCTTTGCTTCCTTTGAGTTCGAAAATTGATATTGAGTGATAGGACAAAGGTTTCTCAACTTCACTCTTCAACTTTGATTCGAAAACGAAGAAAAACGGTATTAGGGATTCAAACTCAAATCTCCCCGTTTCATCTAGATCTAAGCATCGTTTCAAGAAGTGATAGAAGGGAAAGTTGCTCACCACTACACTACGATGCTAGTGAGCTAACTTTGGAAGCGGCGTTGCGAGCGGAGGTTTTTACCGGATTTGCTCACGGTACCGTAATCGGACGTAAAAGCTAAAGTGAAGGTAAGGGCTCCTTCCAAACTTTTAGTTTGCATTTAGGGCCTTATATGTGGTTGTGTGGGAACGAATTTTGTTAGGATTGGAGTATTGTTTTGGGAAAAATGAATTAACCTCACGTATGTATGATTTTGAATAAATGAAATTTATTGTGCTGATTTGTGTTCATCGTACTTGGCGTGTTCATACTTGATGTTTGTTGATTGATGTTTTTTGGTGTGAATTATGGATTGAATGTGAAAGTATGTTTGAGTTTGTTTTGTGTGGAATTTGAAAACCATTAAGTTAAACGAGTATTAAGAATGGGGAATCTCTTAATGTCTTGTTTACTTAATGTGTGTTTGGAAAATCGTTTAAGTTAAATGAGAATTAAGAATGGGGAATCTCTTAATGTCTCGTTTACTTAATATTTGTTTTGAAAAATCGTTTAAGTTAACTGGGCGTTAAGAATGGGGAATCTCTTAATGTCTTGGTTACTTAATGTTTGTTTTGGAAAATCTTTTAAGTTAAATAAGAATTAAGAAAGGGGAATCTCTTAATGTCTCGTTTACTTAATATTTGTTTTGAAAATCGTTTAAGTTAAATGAGTATTAAGAATGGGGAATCTCTTAAAGACTTATTTACTTAATGTTGTTTTGTGATTTGGTGTGAATCGTTGATTGATTTGGATATTTTGTTTGAGTTTCTTTGGTGTGGAATTTGAAAACCATTAAGTTAAACGAGTATTAAGAATGGGGAATCTCTTCATGTCTCGTTTACTTAATGTGTGTTTGTTTGTGAAAATCGTTTAAGTTAAATGAGAATTAAGAATAGGGAATCTCTTAATGTCTCGTTTACTTAATATTTGTTTTGAAAAATCGTTTAAGTTAACTGGGCGTTAAGAATGGGGTATCTCTTAATGTCTTGTTTACTTATTGTTTGTTTTGAAAATCGCTTAAGTTAAATGAGTATTAAGAATGGGGAATCTCTTAATGTCTCGTTTACTTAATGTTTGTTTTGAAATTTGTTTAAGTTAAATAAGAATTAAGAATGGGGAATCTCTTAATGTCTTGTTTACTTATTGTTTGTTTTGAAAATCGCTTAAGTCAAATGAGTATTAAGAATGGGGAATCTCTTAATGACTCGTTTACTTAATGTTTGTTTTAGTAAACCATGTAGACCGGTGATAGGTGGCACCCTGGTAAACGGTACCGGCCCGTGATAGGCAGTATGTTTATGGTTTACGCTTTTTGGTAAGTTGTGCAGACCCGTGATAGGTGGCACCTCGATAAACAGTACGGGCCCGTGATAGGCAGTACGTTTACAACTTACGTTTCTTGGTGAATTGTGTTTCTCTGTGAGAGACTACACCCTGTAAACCGTGCAGACCCGTGATAGGTGGCACCTTGGTAAACGGTACGGGCCCGTGATAGGCAGTACGTTTATGGTTTACGCTTTTTGGTAAGTTGTGCAGACCCGTGATAGGTGGCACCTCGGTAAACTGTACGGGCCCGTGAAAGGCAGTACGTTTACGACTTACGTTTCTTGGTGAATTGTGTTTGTCCGTGAGAGACTACACCCTATAAACCGTGCAGACCCGTGATAGGTGGCACCTTGGTAAACGGTACGGGCCCGTGATAGGCAGTACGTTTATGGTTTACGCTTTTTGGTAAGTTGTGCAGACCCGTGATAGGTGGCACCTTGGTAAATGGTACGGGCCCGTGATAGGCGGTACGTTTACGACTTACGTTTCCTGGTGAATTGTGTTTGTCCGTGAGAGACTGCGCAGGTGTTTGTCCGTGAGAGACTACACCCTGTTAAATTGTGAATTGTTGGTTCATTTTGTTCGTGTGGGTAATTGTGTTATAAGTGTTAAGTGTTATGTTTTGGAATTTGGTGATAACATGTTGATTGCAATACCATTTCGAAACTCATGATGTTGTAGTAATTGTGTTATAAGTGTTAAGTGTTATGTTTTGGAATTTGGTGATAACATGTTGATTGCAATACCATTTCAAAACTCTTGATGTTGTAGTAATTGTGTCATAAGTGTTAAATGTTATGTTTTTGGAATTTGGTGATAGCATGTTTAATTGCAATACTATTTCGAAACTCATGTTGTTGTAGCGATTGCGTTATTAGTGCTAAGTGTTAAGATTTGGGATTATGTATGAATGTGATTGAGTTTGTTTATGAATTTTTGAAGGAATACACAGGGAAATCGATTTACCCAATCGATTTGATGAGTTACAGGGGCCATGTTTTTCACGAAATCGATTTACCCAGTCGATTTTGTAATATGTTTTTCAAAACCATTTAAGAAATCGATTTGCCAAATCGATTGGATTCATTACAGGGGCTCTGTCTTTCATGAAATCGATTTGCTCAATCGATTGGATTCAATACAGGGGCTCTGTCTGTCAATCGATTTACCCAATCGATTGATTTAAGTCCAGAATTCAGTTTTCACTCAAAACTTTCAGGAAATTGATTTCCCCGATCGATTGGCTCAGTGGGAAATCTTATATGGAGTTTGATAATTGATTGCTCAATTGATTTATCAATGCTTTGTTCAGTTATGTATTACTTGATGGATTGATAACTCTATTTGATGTCATTTACATTTGGCAAGCTTTACATGAACTTTTAGCATGTGGAAAAACCCATCTAATATGTATGATAAATTGAAAAGGTTAATTGTGCATTGAAAAGTAAATGTTATGTGTTAACTGTTAATTTCGGTTGGTGACCCTTTACAACTATTGTGGAAATCTGGGTTTTGCCCTCAGATGAGAGTCGGGATGATCCTACAGGTTCCTACCCTCCGGATGGGAATGTGGATGGGAGTGCTTGATTGGAGCTACGTTAGGAGGATCTCACGGGGCGCGTGGAGATCATTCAGGGTGTTTAGTTGTTTTGTAAAATGATATGACTAGGTTGATACAGAGGGAACATATGTCTTTCTTTGGGGTTGCTTTTATTTTTAAATTGGAAGACTGTACCGCCTTTGTTACGTAAATATTTTGAATTCATATTTGAGAACTTTTTCCGCTGCTTGTAAATTATAATGACTTAATTATTTATCCAAAGGTGTTTCTTTGTTTGTTTCTCTGTTTTATTTTAATTCTTTTGAAAAAAAAATACACCCTCGCTTTGAAAAACGGGGTGTTACACTGGCAACACAAGAGTTTCATGCCAAACTCCCTGCAGTCCACAAGTTTATGAGTGAGAAAAATTTTAAGTTGGAAGCCAATGAATTTGTTGACATCCAGGCGATGATTGCTGCCAGATGATGGGAGACGCTGACCACATTTGTCATCACAATGAGCAAATCATTAGCAGTGGAATTCTACTCCAATGCCTCTGATCTAAAGTCTGACCAACAATTTCCAAATGATCAATTGGTGAGTTTTGTGAGGGGAAAAAGGGTACCCTTCACGCCTAAAGTCATCAATGAAATTTTTGGTCTATCGAACTATAATGATTGCCGTTTCCAAGCTATGGAGGACTACCTTATAAAAGTAGACACTCGGGAGATCCTACACATTTTATGCAGACCAGACACATATTAGGTACAAAATAGAGATGGCTTAGTTAGGAAACCGCGCACAGTGGATCTCACCCCAATTGCAAAAGCATGGAGTACCTTTGTTGATCATACACTACTACCATGTTTGAATGTGTCAGATATAACATTTCAAAGTGCATGTCTACTAATTTTTATCATAAAATGCGACATAATTAATATGGGCATGTTATTAGCCAAAGATCTTCGGAGGACATCAATTCTTGATCCTCCGATAGGCTACTTTCATCACATTTCCCTGATAAGCAAATTATGTGAGCAGGTTTAGAGTGTCACCAAAACAGGGTGAAGAAATGGTGAAACCTACTACTCTAATCACTGCTAAGTGGATAGAAAAACACTCTACGATTCCACAACACCACCCTCCACATCCATCACAGCTCTCCGTTGAAGAAAGATGTGGTAGACTAGAAACTATAATGGAACAATTGATGATTGATCAGCGAGATGGTCAAGCCAGAATAGAACTGGGGATAACCAATCTATATCGAACTTTCGCTTTTTCTCAAGAGACACCAGGAGGCATGTTCTATGCTGATTTATTTTCACTTCACCAGTACACTAGCGACCATAGTGGTACTGAAGCAGAGGACCTAAACAAGACACCTTGAATTACTATACTGAGAGAAGTTTTCTTTCCTTTTTTTCTTCTTCTTTTCTTCGTGTTATTTTTCTTTTCCTCATTTCAATTGTCAAGTTTATTTTATTTCTTTTTCTTTTACTTATTTTTTCTTCCCTTTCAAAACTTGCATTTGATCTTAAGTTCTCTGTTTGGGATATCAAAACTTAAATTATATTTCTTAGTTATGTTATTGCTTAAGTCAACAAGTCTTCCTAATGCATACATTCTTGATTACTAAGTGGTTGTAGAATGCTAATATGCCATCAATTTTTCGAAATAAATAAATAAATACAATTTTAACTTTTCAAAGGCATATTTGGCATTATTTTGATTGTTCATACTCTCTCTTATTATCCTAGATGTGAGCGTTTGGGTCTAAACACCTATATTCTATGTTGTGTATTTATCTAGACATGTGTTATCCCTTCAGAACTTGCACTAATTCTAACTTGCATCACTTGTAATTTATGCATACACTGAGGTAGTTATGTTTGGTCGCTTCAGCCTTTCTTAGATTAATTAGATGTGACATCATTTTAATCTTTTAGCTGTTAAAACACAAGTTATACCACTTGATAGCTTTAAAACTCAATTTTAAAACCGAAAATAATAAAAGATATTCTTAAAAGGATTAACTAGATGAGACATTTTTTTATTCCTTGAGTTTTTGAGACACAGGATGTACAACTTGATAGTCTTAAAACTCAATTTTTCTAAAATAATTATTCAAATGAAACATTACTTTTTTTCCAGTCAAAACAACTATTTTTTTTATCAATAACAAAACACAATTTCTATAAAAGCAATCAACACATCCACATTTTCTACCCAAGGACTACGTAGCATTGATTCCTCCATCTCACCGGGAGATACATAGGAGCAAGATCACACTTTTGTCAAACACAATAATAAAAACTTTTGTTTTCACTATTTTTTAACACGCTTTTATCTCAAAAAATCACATTTATAAAAAATAACTTATATTATATTTAATAATAAAGAGAAATAAATATGTTTAAATTGATATAATTTTGCACAATTAATTATAGGTAACCGTATTTTATCAGATGTAGTAGGGTGCTAATACCTTCCTCAACAACTATATTTTTTTCTCCTTCACATATTTTTTACTTTTATGTGTTTATTATTTTTTTATATGTATGTTTGAGTACTTTGCATCCTTTTATTTGAATATGCTTCTCATCACACACTACACTAATACATTTGCACACACTTAAGTGAGATCTTAATATATAATTTGAGTAAAATTTAAGATTCGTTTGAAGTTGTGTAGTATTAGCTTTCTAGATGTAAATCATGTTTGGTTAGCATGAAGACTTCACCTAAAGTTTCATTTCTTTTGAGAATTATTGTCACTTCTAATAGTTTACCTATTGTTATTGATAATATTCCAAAATGGAATCCATGACTCTAGGAACCATAGTCAAAATCATAGGATCACCTTGGGAGAGGGTCATTAATTAAGAAAACTCATGAATCTTTTAAATGTAAGCAAAACTTAGGTAAGTCACAATAAGAGCATTTCTCAATTCTAGATTCAAATCAACATTATACTTGTCACAAGAAATTTCACTCTTAAAAAGAGTGCAAACTAAATGCATATTTAAGTCATGATATTCATTTCTAAAAAAAATAGTCTCACATGGAGATCTAACATCGTATTTGCTTATAGTCTATTGTGTCAATATACTATTATGACATTCTTATGCATGTACAAAAATTTCAAAAAAATTTATTGTGAGCCAAATTTTAATTCTTTGATTTTTTGTTGTTGTGAAATTCAAATTTACTGATAAATTATCCATAAAATTTATTGTCATTTTCATCCATGCATCACATTTCAAAAAAGTGCATAATTTTTAATTTCGTATTGAATGAATTTATCATTTCACATAATACACTCAAAATATGAAGATGTCAGTGACATTAGCATAAAGTTCACATTGCATATGTCATTACACCATCATATAATTCTAACAACCCTATTAGTACATGAAAAGCTCATTATAAATAGCCAAAATTCAAAAAAAAAAATGGTCCATCCTTTTGGTGGTTAAATCTTCATTTCAGGTTGCATTTACACATGCATAAAAAAAACAATGTAGTTTGTATCTGTTACTTTCCTTTTATTCATTTAGCATGTTAACATATTATTTTCATTTGCATTTGAATTTAAAATAATTGCTATACATTTTATCCAAATCTTACATGATCATATTTTCATTCATGCTAGACATTTTTTTTCTCTCTAATGAGGATCAAAAATAAAAAATTAAGAATAATGTTGTACTCATATACGTTTTTTTTAAAAGAGTGGTGTGTGTTCTTGAAATGATGTTTATTTGCAAAAAAAAAATGTTGAATTGGTCACTATTCTTTGAAAAATAAGATTTGTCAAATCATAAATGAACTCAAAATTAATTGATACTCTTGATAACACACCTCATAGTCTTTTGTTGATAAAAAAAACATCTGAATATAATGGTCAAATTTGTTAACTTATGTGATTGACATAATTAAAAAAAAAATCAAATAAAAAAGTAATGTTACCTTTCTTTGAACCATTCATTTAATAAACATGCATGTCATGTGTTTCAACTCTTACATGACTTTGTTAATATCCCCGTTTGTACACATTTCTTCATTATTCTTTTGTTTTTGATCTTTTCTCAATCTCCTCGAAAAAATTAGTTTCACAAGTTGAATTTGAAAAGAACACCTAATTGATTTCCAATAATCAAATCTCACAAAGTAATACTTTGAAAGTTCCAAATTGGTGCAACTCCTTTTAAAATAAATTGAATAAAGGAAAAGTCAGTTAGGATTTAAAAACTGCAATGGCATCCTAAGGAAAAAAAACATTTGAATAGATCTGTCAAGTTTTGTCCTGAAATTAATTTTTTTTCTTAAAATAATCGTGATTTGAAATGAATCTTATAATTTCTATCTCAACATCCAAAAACCTAAACAAAAAACGTATTCCTTGCTTCCCCCTTTTGAGCCAAAAAAAAGTGGAACTTTTGTTTCACTTTTCAAATATTCAAGACAAATATCACTTCTACACAAAGAATTTATTTGATACATAGTCACCTTTGCATTACTCATGATATCAAAAAACAAAATAAACAGTCTATCTATCGAAGTCCATAGATAAAGGAGATTGAAAAAAGAAAAAAAAAAAAAAAAAAAAGAAAGAAAACATGAAAGTAAGTGCAATACAAAATTTGGATTGGTACCCCATGAGGTAAGTCTTTCTTTGTCTTAATTGACCTTGGAATCATCATTTGAGCCTGATACATCCTTTTTTACCCCCTGATAGCCCTCTTAGTCATTCACCACATTACATGTCTAAAAGGTACATTTTGGTAAATGATTGATTGTTCATTATCTTAATTTTTTAATTTGGGACAAATTTACAAATCTCATTTACAATATGCTAAAATAATCCTTAAGGGCTTGCACGCTTAGGATTCTTTCAAAGAAAGAGAACACTTTGACAAAATTGTGGAGATCATCAACAAGATCAAATCCTTTGTACATAAACAAATGAAAATTGTCATACTTATCAATGAGAGAAATATTTCAAATGATTGACCAAAATTGAGACATTCAATATTCAACCGAGATAATACTCTTAATCTTCATTCATATTCATATATTCTATAAAACAACTGCTCATTTATTTAACCCATTCTCTTCACACTCATTAAAACTCCCGTAATACGAGAGAAATCTTTCAACTTGATAATCTAAAGCTGGGGCAAAACTACCGTTCTCCCATTCAAATATTATGCCTTCCAAAATTATTACTTGGGAGCAATCCTTTCACCATTTTTTCTAATCACATACATAATATCTTGTATATTCCAAAATCATTCATTACATGATTGTGTATCTCTGAATTTCAAATTTAGGAAAACTCATTATCTTTGATTCTCCTTATACCATATGAATTATATTTAGCATCCACAAACTGCATAACTGGGCACCTCCCACATAATTTCAATTTTGTATTCCTATAAAATTAATTTTGATGATTTTTTTTTCAATGACTCATTTCATCTCAACATTCAATCACTATCTTTCTATAATGGGGCCCTTTTATGTTCCTTCTTGCTTAGTTCGTGGAGAATATTTAGATAATCCTCATTTCTTTAGACTATGACAACTATTTGTTAAAATCTAAATTAAAACAATGTAATCCTTCATGGATTGAAACAATTACCTTTGTTTTCAAAGCCCATGTATTTTCATATATCATCCAAATATTCCATCCTCCTTTTGAGATACAGCTTAACCAACTCTTTCAACCTTATTTTCACTATCATGTCAGCTTAATTAAATAATACTTCAAAGAAAGAGAATGTAAGTTCATTCACATGATCTAACAATGCATTGTAAAATCTTCAACATATTTAATCAAAACGAGTTGAGTTTTTCTAAGGTGTCTTAGTCAAAATAAAAGACTAAAGTGGTGTAAATTATTCGACGACTCTAACAAAAAAACTATATTTGATCATATTTTTTCCAACAGGTCATCATTCAATCATTGATGGAGGTAACAATAATCAAGATACACTAATTTGCAACAATTGAGTGAAAATAACGATAAACATAAACATGACAAACTTGATTTTTCTTGTTTTACATATTGCGCTAATCATGTATGCATCATTCTAGCATCATATCATGCATTTCACCTCATGCATCTAGACATAAATTGACACAACTCACATACCTTGCATCATGCTAACGTTTAAAGGTCTTGCAATCTTCGAATTATATGGCATCTCACATGGCCTCACCAAGCCCAATGCTCGAATGACACATAAGTTATTTCCCAAATACCACTCAATCTCTAAAATTTCTCACAAAACGATCAATAAACAATTTACCCAGTGATTAAAATAATATTTGATCGTATTGTAGTAACCTTCAAGATGTACATCTTTCTTGGTTATGACTAATGCTTTGTTTGAGTTATGGTAACTTACTGAATGTATATTCTATTTGGTTATCACAAGCAAAATTTATGGATAAATTTAGTTGTGGCAACAAAAACTAGTCCTATATCTCCAGGGCATTAGTTGTGACATCTTAAAGATCCTATAAAAACAAAAAGGTCCAACTTTCATTGGCAACTCAAATACTAAGTATAATCTTCATTGGCATCTCAGAGTCCAAGGTTCATTGACACTCCAAAGCCCAACATGGACACCTCAAAGTCAAATCTCCATTAGCATTCCAAATCCTAATATCCATTGACAAACAAAAGGTCCAATCTTCATTGACATCCTAAATAGTAATCTCAATCTTCATAGGAACATCAAAGACCAAAGTTCATTGGCACCCATAAAAGCCCATTATTCATTGGAAAATAAAAGTCCAACTTTCATCGAAAACTGAAACATGAAGTCTGTAAGACCCATAATTTTAAAGTACATTTTATGTATTTTAGTGTATTTTGGTATTGAACTCGGAGGCTTCCTCCTCCATTTTTATTCATTTTCGTTTCCTTTGCTCCCTTTTCTTCAAGAATAGAAACCCAAGGCTTAAGGGGTAAGAAAGCAAAGATTTCGCAACTTCACTTTTCCTCTTTGATTCGAAAACGAAGAAAAATGGTATTAGGAATTCAAACACAAACCTCCCCGTTTCATCTAGATCTAAGCTTCGTTTCGTGAAGAGATAAAAGGGAAAGTTGCTCACTACCACGCTACGGTGCTAGGGGACCAACTTTGGAAGCGGCGTTGCGAGCGGAGATTTTACCGGATTTGCTCGCGGTGCTGTAATCGTATGTTACAGCTAACGTGAAGGTAAGGGCTCCTTCAAAACTTTTAGTTTGCATTTAGAGACTTACTTGTGGTTGTGTGGAAAAGAATTTGGTTACGGTTAAAGTAATGTTTTGTGGAGAATGAATTTTAAACCCATTTATGTATGATTTCGAGTATATGAAACTTGTTGTGTTTGAGTGATGGATTGTGTTGATTTGTGTCGTCGTATTCGGCGTGTTCATACTTGATGTTTGTTGATTGATATGTTTTGGTGTGAATTATGGATTGAATGTGAAAGTATGTTTGAGTTTGTTTTGTTTGGAATTTGAAAACCATTAAGTGAAACGAGTATTAAGAATGAGGAATCTCTTAACGTCTCGTTTACTTAATGTGAGTTTGTGAAAATTGTTTAAGTTAAATGAGTGTTAAGAATGAGGAATCTCTTAATGACTTATTTACTTAATGTTGTCGTGAAAATGATTTTGTGGAGAAATGATTGATGTGTTTTGGGTGGGAATTGTGGATTGAATTTGATAATATGTTTGAGTTCGTTTTTGTGTGGAATTTGAAAACCATTAAGTTAAATGAGTATTAAGAATGGGGAATCTCTTAATATCTTGTTTACGTAATGTGTGTTTGAGAAAATCGTTTAAGTTAACTGGGCATTAAGAATGGGGAATCTCTTAATGTTTTGGTTACTTAATGTTTGTTTTGGAAAACCGTTTGAGTTAAAAGAGTATTAAGAATGGCGAATCTCTTAATACTTCTGTTTGCTTAATGTTTTGTTTGAAAATTGTTAAGTTAAACGAGTATTAAGAATGGGGAATCTCTTAATATCTGCGTTTACTTTAAGTCGTCGTAAAAATGATTTTTGTGGAGAAATGAATTGTCGTGTTTTGGCGTGAATAGTGTAATAAATTTGTGAATATGTTTGAGTTTGTAATGTGTGGAATTTGAAAACCATTAAGTTAAACGAGTATTAAGAATGGGGAATCTCTTAATGTCTTATTTACTTAATGTGTGTTTGTTGGTGAAAATCGTTTAAGTTAAATGGGAATTAAGAATGGGGAATCTCTTAATGTCTCGTTTACTTAATATTTGTTTTGAAAATCGTTTAAGTTAAATAAGTATTAAGAATGGGGAATCTCTTAATGACTTATTTACTTAATGTGTGCTTGTGAAAGTCGTTTAAGTTAATTGGGCGTTAAGAATGGGGAATCTCTTAATGTCTTGGTTACTTAATGTTGTTTTGAAAATTGTTTAAGTTAATAGGCGTTAAGAATGGGGAATCTCTTAATGTCTTGGTTACTTAATGTTTGTTTTGGAAAATCGTTTAAGTTAAATGAGAATTAAGAATGGGGAATCTCTTAATGTCTCGTTTACTTAATATTTGTTTTGAAAATCGTTTAAGTTAAATAAGTATTAAGAATGGGGAATCTGTTAACGACTTATTTACTTAATGTTGTTTTGAAAATAATTTAAGTTAACTGGGCGTTAAGAATGTGGAATCTATTAATGTCTTGGTTACTTAATGTTGTTTTGAAAATTGTTTAAGTTAACTGATCGTTAAGAATGGGGAATTTCTTAATGTCTTGGTTACTTAATGTTTGTTTTGGAAAATCGTTTAAGTTAAATGAGAATTAAGAATGGGGAATCTCTTAATGTCTCGTTTACTTAATATTTGTTTTGAAAATCGTTTAAGTTAAATAAGTATTAAGAATGAGGAATCTCTTAATGACTTATTTACTTAATGTTGTTTTGAAAATCGTTTAAGTTAATTGGGCGTTAAGAATGGGGAATCTGTTAATGTCTTGGTTACTTAATGTTGTTTTGAAAATTGTTTATGTTAACTGGGCGTTAACAATGGGGAATCTCTTAACGTCTTGGTTACTTAATGTTTGTTTTGGAAAATCGTTTAAGTTAAATGAGAATTAAGAATGGGGAATCTCTTAATGTCTAATTTACTTAATATTTGTTTTGAAAATCGTTTAAGTTAAATAAGTATTAAGAATGGGGAATCTCTTAATGACTTATTTACTTAATGTTGTTTTGAAAATCGTTTAAGTTAACTGGGCGTTAAGAATGGGGAATATCTTAATGTCTTGGTTACTTAATGTTGTTTTGAAAATTTTTTAAGTTACTAGGCGTTAAGAATGGAGAATCTGTTAATGTCTTGGTTACTTATTGTTTGTTTTGGTAAATCATGCTGACCTGTGATAGGTGGCACCTCCGTAAACTGTACTGACATGTGATAGGTGGTACGTTTACGATTTACGTTTGGTAAATCGTGCTGACCCGTGATAGGTGGCACCTCGGTAAACTGTACTGACCCGTGATAGGTGGTACGTTTACGATTTACGTTTGGTAAATCGTGTTGACCCGTGATAGGTGGCACCTCGGTAAACTGTACTGACCCATGATAGGTGGTACGTTTACGATTTACGTTTGGTAAGTTGTGCTGACCCGTGATAGGTGGCACCTCGGTAAACAGTGTTGACCCATGATAGGTGGTACGTTTACGACTTACGTTTCTTGGTGGATTGTGTTTGTCCGTGAGAGACTGCACAGGTGTTTGTCTGTGAGAGACTACACCGTGGTGAATTGTATTTGTCCATGAGAGACTGCACAGGTGTTTGACCGTGAGAGACTGCACAGGTGTTTGTCCGTGAGAGACTACACCCTGTTAAATTGTGAATTGTTGGTTTGTTTTGTCTGTGTGGGTATTGCGTTGTAACCGTTAAGCGGTATGTTTTGAAATTGTGCGTAAGTGTGTTGATTCAAGTTTATGATTGAGTGTTTTGAAACATGAGATGTCATTGTCATTGTGTTGATTATGCTAAGTGTTATGTTTTGGAATTTGGTGATAATATGTTTGATTGCAATACTATTTCGAAACTCATGAAGTTGTAGTATTGTGTTATAAGTGTTAAGTGTTATGTTTTGGAATTTGGTGATAACATGTTTGATTGCAATACTATTTCGAAACTCATGATGTCGTAGTAATTGTGTTATAAGTGTTAAGTGTTATGTTTTGGAATTTGATGATAACATGTTTGATTGCAATACTATTTCGAAACTCATGATGTCGTAGTAATTGTGTTATAAGTGTTAAGTGTTATGTTTTGGAATTTGGTGATAGCATGTTTGATTGCAATACTATTTCGAAACTCATGTTGTTGTAGCGATTGTGTTATCAGTGCTAAGTGTTAAGATTTGGGATTATGTATGAATGTGATGGAGTTAGTTTATGAATTTTTGAAATACACAGGGAAATCGATTTACCCAATCGATTTGATGAGTTACAAGGGCCCTGTCTTTCATGAAATCGATTTACCCAATCGATTTTGTAATATGTTTTTCAAAACCATTTAAGAAATCGATTTGCCAAATCGATTGGATTCATTACAGGGGCTCTGTCTTTCATGAAATCGATTTGCCAAATCGATTGGCCAATAATGGGGCTCTGTCTTTCTCGAAATCGATTGCCCCAATCGATTAATGCAAGTTCAGAGTTCAGTTTTCACTAAAAACTTTCAGGAAATCGATTGGCCCAATCGATTGGCTTAGTGGAAAATCTTATTTTGAGTTGGATAATTGATTGCTCGATTGATTTATCAATGTTTAGGTCAGTTATGTATTACTTGATAGATTGAGAACTTGATTTGATTTCATTTACATTTGGCAAGCATTATATGAACTTTTAGCATATGGAAAATCCTTTTAAGGTGCATGCTTAGTTGAGAGGATATTTTGTGCATTTAAAAACTTAAATGTTATGTGTTAACTGTTAATTTCGGTTGGTGACCCTTTACAACTATTGTGGAAATATGGGCTTTGCCCTCATATGAGAGCCAGGATGATCCTACCGATTCATACCCCACGGATGGGAATGTAGATAGGAATGTTTGATTGGAGCTACGTTAGGAGGATCTCACGGGGCGTGTGGAGATCATTCAGTGTGTTTAGTTGTTTTGTAAAATGATCAGACTAGGTTGACACAGAGGGAACAAATGTCTTTCTTTTGGGTTGCTTTTATTTTTAAACTGGAAGACTGTACCACCTTTGTTATGTAAATATTTTGAATTCATATTTTGAGAACTTTTTCCGCTGCTTGTAAATTATAATGACTTAATTATTTATCCAAAGGTGTTACCTTATTTATTTCTCTGTTTTATTTTAATTTCTTTTGAAAAAAAAATATATATACACCCTCGCTTTGAAAAATGGGGTGTTACAAAGTCCAATCTACATTGGCAAACACATAAAAAAATATCCAATTTTCATCGACATTTGAAAACCCAAGTCCAATTATTCTTGTGTGCCCCTCTAAACTCAATCTTCATTGGATGTTTAAGCCCATTATCCATTGAAATCCACAACCGTTAGTTGGTACCTTAAAATGCTCTGATTCACCAAAGCCAAATATCCTTTGCTATCCACAACATATATCTTTTATAATCCAACACCTAAGATTTACAAGACACCTCTAACCCCAAAGCCCAATAATCCATTGGCAAGTAAAAAAATCCAATTTTCATTGGCACTATAAATGAAAAGTCCAATCATAATTGCTACCTCAACCAAGCCCAACATTCCATTAGTAACATAAAGGTCAAATCTTTATTGGAAGCATATAAGGATGCGTCTATTGACATATCAAAAGTCTAATAATCATTAGCACACCAACAAAAAGGCCAACAACAATTGGCAACCAAAAATCATATATTCATTGACACCGAAATATCAGTTTTCATTATCCATTGACGCCCAACACCATGGATCTACAAACCTCCGCATGAGGCCAATATTCGTTGGCATCCAAAAGCCCAATGTCCATTGGCAATCCAAAGTAAAACTTTTATTGACACTACAACATAATTTTCACTATCCATCGACACTACAAAAGTCCAGGATTCACCGTCAAATAAAAAATTCCAATATCTATTGGCAGCAAAGACGATCATCTATATTTTTGTCGATCTATGCACCAGTAACCAATTTGGAGACGGTCATTTACATTTTTTAAATCTACGCATCGGTAAACAATATGAATATGATCATATATATTTTTGTTGATATACACACCAATAATCAATCTGAAGACGATAATTTATGTTTTTGTTGATCTACGTATGGGTAACCAATCCGAAGACGATCATTTACCTTCTTGTCGATCTACGCATCAATAACCAATTTGAAGACGATCAGTTACATTTTTATCGATCTACGCATCAGTAACCAATCTAAAACGATTACTTACCTTATCGTCGATCTACACATCGGTAACCAATCCGAAGACGAACATCTACACTTTTGTAGATCTACGCAGAAGTAACCAAACTAGAGACAATCATTTATATTTTAGTTTGATCTATGCTTTCGTAACCAACCTAAAGACGGGCATTTTCATTCTTGTTGATCTACATATTATCAACCAACTTGAAGCAATCATTTTTTATTCCTATTGGTCTATACACTAGCAAAAAATCTGAAGATGATAATTTGCATTCATAACTCAGTGATCAATCCGTTTTTGCGCATTAGCAATTTATCAGTTTTCACATTATACTCGCCTTTGCATTATTCTCATAGCTTTTAATTTCCTGGCGCCTACATTGTATCTGTCTTCTCATTTTACAACTTTCACATTGACAATTTGACGGACAAAATTTGGATCCTTATATTTACTTATCTTTTCAATGATAATACAAAAACATCGTAATTCATATTTTCTAGTAAAATATAATTAAATAGGGGTAGCTGTAATATCCCAATTTTGTCTGACCATTTAAAAATTTTCAAAAAATAATATGTCATAACAATGTCCTCAATTTTATATATTTACGATCACATTTTTATTGTACTAAAAAACTCAAAAAAAAATCAAAATTAAACTCTTAAATCTATTTCAATAATTGAGCTTACATTCTTATTAATGTTTTAACAAAGTGTCTAATTTAAATCATAAAAATATAAAACAATAAACAAAAAATAACAATAACTAACAAATAAATAAAAATAATGTTTTGGTAGACATAGTGAAAGTTTTTCTCATGCACATTTTAAGCTTCTATGTTTCCCTCCTTTTGAATATTCACCAACTTTGTACTCTATTAAACTTTGCACTCCATCAAAAAATAGAAGTCCCATCTTCACCAACTTTGCACTCCACCAAAAAGTAGAAGTCTCATATTCACTTGTCACTCCATAATTTATGAAAAACAATAGAAACATCGGAACTGAATTTATCTACTAGACGCAACGGTCGATCCATGTAACCTATAAATTGAGAATCAACATTTGGTTTGAGGGGAGTTTTGATTTTCCTAAAGAGAAAATAAAGTTCTTCTTAGCTTCTAAGATCAACAAAAAAAACCACAATCTTCTTAAAATGTAGAGAGTTAGAGGGAGCATGATCCACACATCACCATCTTCATTGTCATTTGCAATCCCTTAGGAAATCATCATCAAATCGACCTCCATAAATCACCACCACGAGCACTACCGTCAAAGAGTCGACACAACCACCTCCGTCAACTTTGACCTCCGACGAACCACCACCACGAGTGCTATCGTTAAAGCGTTTACTCAGCCACAACTGTCAACTTTGACCCTAGACGAACCACCACCACGAGCAACTCCCCTTTTGTGACTCTTTTTTGAGTTTGTTCTCTCTCTCTCTCTCTCTCTCTCTCTTTATTTCTTAACAATGAAACTTACTTCTCTCTATGTGTGTTTGTTTACCATTTTTTTAAAGAAAATTCACAATAAAGAAATATTAGATTACCTAGATGTGACATCTTTATAATCTTTGAGTTATTAAAATACAAGTTGTACCACTTGGTAGCTTTAAAACTCAATTTTAAAACCGAAAATAATAAAAGATATTCTTAAACGGATTAACTAGATGAGACATCTTTTTACTCCTTGAGTTTTGAGACACGGGTTGTACAACTTGATAGTCTTAAAACTCATTTTTTTTTAAAAGAATAATTATTCAAATCAAACAAACTGTTACTTTTTTTCCAATTAAAGCAACTTTTTTTTTATCAACAACAAAACACAATTTCTTTAAAAACAATCAACACATCCGTGTTTTCTACCCAAGGACTACGTAGCTTTGATTTTTCCATCACACCGGAAGATATGTAGGAGCAAGATCACACTCTTGTCCAACATAATAATAAAAACTTTTTTTTTTATTTTTTCTTAACACGCTTTTATCTCAAAAAATCACATTTATAAAAAATAACTTATATTCATATTTAATAACAAAGAGAAATAAACATGTTTAAGTTGATATAATTTTGCACAATTAATTATAGGTAACCGTATTTCAGGGGATGTTGTTGGGTGCTAATAACTTCTTACACATAATTGACTCCCGAACTCAAAAATCTGGTATCAAAGTCCATTTTTTTTTCTATTTTTTTAAGGTTTCCCAATATTTTCCTTATTTTAAAAATAAATTTTGGTGGCGACTCCATTGAATGTGAAGAAAACTCGAAATTTTAGGCTGCGACATGTGGCTCGTCTTCGTTTGCAACAAACTCAAGTCATTTTCAATTGTTTGAATGTGGATGTAGGAAAGCAATGTGTATATTCATCTTTAACCTCGATGAAAACACCGAACGACGATTTTGGAGACGTCATCATTGGTATCTGAGTAACTTTTCTTAAATATTTTTATTTTTATGTTTATTCTTTGTAGTTGTAGTACACTAATTTTGTCTGACCAAATTTCAAAAAATAATATATCATAATAATGTCTTTAATTTTATATATTTAAGATCACATTTTATTGTTCTATTTTTTTTTAAATTGAACACATAAATCTATTTCAATAATTTAGCTCACATTCTCATTGATGTTTTAACAAAGTATCCAATTTACATCATAAATATATATATATATATATATATATATATATATATATAAGTAACAATAACTAACAAACAATTAAAAGTAATATTTTTGGTAGAAATAGTACAAGCTTCCCTCCTCCATATTTTTAGCTTCCATGTTTCCCTTATGTTGAATCTTCACCAACTTTGCACTCTTCAAAAAGTAAAAGCCTCATCTTCACCAACTTTGCACTTCACCAAAAAGTAAAAGTCTCATCGTCACTTGTTATTTTATAATATATACAAAGCGATACAAAAAAAAACGGAACTCAATTTATCTCATGGACGTAACGAGTCATCCTTGTAACCTACAAATTGAGAACTAAAATTTGGTTTGAAAGAGTTTAATTTTTCTAAAAATTAGAATAGAGGAAATATAGTTATTCTTTACTTCTAAGATCAACGAAGAAAACCATCATCTTCTTAAAAATAAAGAGTTAGAAAGAGCTCGAGCCACACACCACCACCTTCATCATCCTTTACAAATCCCTTAGGAAATCATCATCAAACTGACCTCCGCAAACCACCACCACAAGCGCTATCGCTAGAGCGTCTATAGCCACTACCGTCAACTTCGACCCTCGATGAACCATCACTGCGGGCAACTCCCTTTCGTGGCCGCTTTTGTGTGTTTGCTCTCTCTCACTCTCTCTTAAGAATGAAACTTATTTCTCTTTTTGTGTGTTTGTTTACTTATAAAAATATTCACAATAAATAAATATTAGATTAATTAGATGTGAAATCTTTTTATTTTTAGAAACAATTGATATTCTTATTTAATAATAAGGAGAAATAAGTATGTTTAATTTAATGTTAATTTTGCACAATTATTTATAAGCAACTGTTTTTTAATTGATGTCGTAGGATACTAATACATTTCCTATGCATAGTCGACTTCTGAATTGAAAATTTGGTTTCAAAGACCATTTTTTTAAGGGTTTCTCAATATTTTTCCTATTTTAAAATAAACTTTGGTGAAAACTTCATTGAATTTGAAAAACATTCGAAATTTTATGTCACGACAGCTACGTCACTAAGGACCCTTAGATTGTCAAAGTTAACATAATTAACCGAACAAAATTTGTTATCTATATTTATTTCTCCTTCACATTTTTTTTACTTTGATGTGTTTATTATTTATTACTTATTTTCTTGTGTACATTATATTATATACATATATTTGAGTACATTCCATCTTTTTATTGGATTATGCTTCTCTTTACACACTACACTAACACTTTTGCACACACTTGAGTGTGACCATAAAAAAAAACAAAAACATTCTTCTCTATAGTGTTCTAATTTTATCTTTTTAGATGGACGAAATAAAAACCTCATTTTTCTTCAACTCTCATTTATTTTTCTTCATATTTTGTATATATCTTCCTGATGACTCTTCATCATATGCATAATTTTTATTGATTTTAGTCTTATTTATCTTTAATCATTAGTTAATTTAATGAGTTATTTGATATATTTTGTTGATTTTAGTTATTTGATTTAATGAAATGTTTTTGTTCTTATTTGCTTAATTAAGTATAGATTTTTTGTAGTTTTGCATTGTTACTTTGTTTTAGTGCAGTGCTGAATTTTGGTGAGAAATCAACATGACCTATGTGGAGTATTGCAGCCATATATGGAGTTGTAGTTGTCCTATTGGAGTCAAACCAAGTGCTAATGAAAGCTAAGATCCATATCTATAACTTTCATGAAGACACCGGAACCAAATTCAGAATCGAAAGATGAGAAAAAAGCAAAATACGTCAGACAGCAGATGCTGTGCGCCTGGAGTGCGCCCTGCGCGCCTGAAGCGCATTTCCAGCCATTCAGTACTGTCAATACGCGCCCGAAGCGCAAAGAATGCGCCTGGGGCGCGTGACCCGTATCAGGATTCATAAAAACACAATTTTTTACTGTTTAGGGATCTTTTTGACTCTTGGGAAGTTGGAAGACTTGTGCCCTAGCATAGAAACTCAAAGATGGCCGTTTCTAATGCCATTGAAGCAGTTTTATCAAGAATCATCCATGAATCATTCTTGTAATTCTTTTTTAATCCTTATCTTTTGTATCTCTGCCATTAGTAACTAAACCCTATTTGTTAGGAATGAGTGTAACCAGATGAAACCCTTATTTTTCTGATTTGATTTTTAGTTATACGAATGAGTTTATTGAATTATTTTTATCATCTCTGCGCTTAATGCTTTTTATTGATTGATCAACATTAAAATGTTCTACAATTTTTATTTTGAAACGGAAGTGGACTTTACGAATACTTCAAATGAGAAATTCATGAATTTGTAGTCTAGGGATAGATGTAGGTCATGAAACCAATTAAATTAGTTGCAAAGCAATAATTTACAAGAGACTTTCTATACGCTAATGCTTAATTCTAATCTTAAATCTACTAAGGAATTAGGGGTTACTTTGGAATTAAAGGTTCTGTCACTAAGACATTAGAGCAAGAATAATAAAGAGAATTCGGTAATAATTCAATAAAGGAATTCAATAACTAGGATCAAATTAGACACCAAGGTTAGATTCGAAGTGAAACTCATCCCTGACATTTTTCTCATTATAAAAGATCAATTTTATTACTGTTGTTAATTTCAAATATCATTTCAATCAACTTGGGAACCTTTTGTTCAATTTTAGTAATTAAATATAATTCAATAGTAAAACGCAATTCTTGAGTTCGACACTCGGTACTACCGTTTTATTATTACTTGCAACGATTCAGTACACTTGCTGAAACGCTATCAAGTTTTTGGCGCCGTTGCCGGGGATTGCCATATCACTATTGAATTTAATTTATTTACTTAATTGAAACTTTTTGCTCTGCAATAAATTTTTTTATTTTTTGTTTTTATTTTAGTTATTTATTTTTCTTTATTTTAAAACTCTTCATTACTCACAATATGTCTAATCTTCATTACTCTTCACTTCCTTTATCCATTTTTTTCACATTCCATAAAACTTAAAAAGGGAAAATTAAAATGACCATGATCAAGAGAAAATTAATTACATTTTCAATAGCATTAATGTGTCTCTTTGCCTTACTTGTCATGTTACATCAAAACAAATGGGTCTTCAAATCATTCATCATATTTGCATCATCTAAAAAAAATAATCAAATTTGATGTGTGTTATGTCACATTCATGCATTTTCACAAGAAAATTCACTCTTAAAAATATTTCAAACCAAATGCATATTTAAGTCATGATATTCATTTATGAAGAAAAAATAGTCTCACATAGAGATCTATCATTCATATTTACATATAGTCTATTGTGTCAACATACTATTATGACATTCTTATGCATGTACAAAAATTTAAAAAAATTATTGTGGGCTAAATTTAAATTCTTCGACTTTTTGTTTGTAAAACACAAATGTACTAATAAATTATCCATAAAATTCATTGTCATTTTCATCCATGCATCACATTTCAAGTTAAAAAAAAAATCAAAAATAAAGAAATCATCTTCATATGTGCAAAAGGGCCTAATATTTAATTTCATATTGAACGAATTGATCGTTTCACATAATACACTCAAAATTAGTCTCACATGAAGCTCTAAGAGACATTAACATAAAGTTCACATTGCATATGTCATTACACCATCATATAATTCTAAAAATCCTAATATTACTTGAAAAGCCATTGTAAATAACCAAAATTCAAAAAATTTAGCATGCACTGCTTATTAAATCATGCATGCATCATTCTAGCATCATATCATGCATTTCACCTCGTGCATCTAGGCATAACTTGGCACAATTCATGCACCTTGCTTCATGCTCACATTTAAATATCGCAAACTTCTAATTATATGGCATGTTGCATGCTCGCACCAAGCCCAACGCTCGAATGACACGCCATTTATTTCCCAAATACCACTAAATCCCTAAAATTTTGCACAAATTGACCAATAGACAATCTACTCAGTGATTAGAAAAAGATATGATCTTATTGGAGTAACCTTCAAGATGTACATCTTACTTGCTTATGACTAATACTTTGTTTGAGTTGTGATGACTTACTGAATGTACATTATGTTTGATTATCATAAGCAAAATTTATGTATAAATTTAGTTGTGGCAACAAAAACTAGTCCTATATTTCTAGATATGAGGTGTGACATCTTAAAGATCCTATAAAATTTCAAAAGATCCAATTTTTCATTGGCCACTCAAACACTGTGACCAATATTTCTTTGGCACCTTAGAGTCCACTGTTCATTGGCGCTCCAAAGCCAAACATAGGTACCTCAAATTCTAATCTCCATTGCCACTCCAAAGCCCAATATTATTAGAAAACAAAAAGGTCAAATTTTCATTGACAACTCAAACACTAAGTCCAATGTTCGTTGAACTCCAAAGCCCAACATAGGCACCTCAAAGTTCAATCTCCATTGAAACTCCAAAGCCCAAAATAGACACCTCAAACTCCAATCTTCATTGGCACTCCATAGCACAACATAGGGACCTTAAAGTCCAATCTCCATTCACCTAAGCCCAATATTATTGGCAAACAAAAACTCCAATTTTCATTGGCATCTCAAATACTAAGTTTAATCTTCATTGGAACCTCAAAGTCCAATGTTAATTGGCACTTCAAAGCCCAACATGGACACCTCAAAGTCCAATCACCATTAGCACTCCAAATCCCAATATCTATTGACAAACTAAAAGTCCAATCTTCATTGGCATCTTAAACATTAATCTCAACCGCTATTGGTACATCAAAGACCGAAATTCATTGGCACCCCAAAGCCCAATATTCATTGGCACCCCAATGCCCAATATTTATTGGCAAATAAAATGTTCAATTTTCATTAGCCACTTAAACAAAAAGTCTACTTCATTGGCAAACAAATAAGAAATGTCCAATTTTCGTCGACATCTAAAATGAAAAGTCCAATATTCTTTGGCGTCCCCCTAAAGTCAATCTTCATTGGCTCTTTAAGCCCAATATCCACTGAAATTCAGAACCACCGTTAGTTGGTAGCTTAGAATTCTTTGATACACCATAGCCAAATATCAATTGGAATCCACAACATGTACCCTTTACAATCCAAAGCCTAAAATCTACAAGGCACTTCTAACCCCAAAGCCCAATTTTCCATTAGAAAACGAAAAGTCCAATTTTCATTAGCACCTTTAAGGAAAACTCCAATCATAACTGGCACCTCAACCAAAGCCTAATGTTCCATTAGTAACGTAAAGGTTCGATCTTTATTGGCAACATATATGCCCACATCCATTAACCTCCCAAAGGTCCAATAATCATTAACACCCCAACCAAAAGCCCATCACTAATTGACAACCAAAACCCAGTATTTATTGACATTGAAATCTCAGTTTTCAATATCCATGGACACCCAACACCAAGGATCTACAATACACTGCATAAGCCCAATATTTGTATGCATCTAAAAGCCCAATGTCCATTGGCAATCCAAAGCCAAACTTTTATTGGAACTACAATCCAATTTTCACTATCCATCGACACTACCAAAATCCAATATTCACAAGCAAATAAAAAATTCCAGTATATATTGGCATCCAAATCTCATTACCTACAAGGTAACGATCAATTACATGTTTATCGATCTACACACCGATAACCAATTCGAAGATTATTATTTACATTTTTGTCGATCTACGCAATGATAATTAATCTAAAGACGATCATGTACCTTCTCGTTGATCTACACATTGATAACCATCCAAAGACGGTCATCTATATTTTTGTCGATCTATGCACCAGTAGCCAATCTAGAGACGATCATTTACATTTTTGACGATCTACGCATCATTGACAAAGCAAACATGGTAATTTACCTTTTTTTCGATCTACACATCAGTAACCAATCTGAAGACAATCATTTACATTTTTATCGATCTATGCATCGGTAACCAATCTGAAGACGGAT
Organism: Cicer bijugum; assembly: GCA_037974875.1. Classification (NCBI taxonomy): domain Eukaryota; kingdom Viridiplantae; phylum Streptophyta; class Magnoliopsida; order Fabales; family Fabaceae; genus Cicer; species Cicer bijugum. The sequence continues at coordinate 12,590,621 of JBBPBT010000152.1, read as the reverse complement.
CATTTACCTTTTCGTCGATCTACACATCAGTAACCAATCAAAAAACAATAATCTACATTTTCGTGAATTTTCACACCAGTAACGAATATGGAGATGATCATGTATCTTTTGGTGATCTACACATCGGTAACCAATCCGAAGACGGTTACTTATCTTCTCGGTGATCAACGCATTGACAACCAATTTAAAGACAATCATCTATATTTTTGTCGATCTATGCACCACTAACCAATCTGGAGATTATCATTTACATTTTTATCAACCTACGCATCGGTAATCAATCCGAATACGATCATTTACCTTCTGGACGATCGATGCATTTGTAAGCAATTAAAAGAAGATCGTCTATATTTTTTTCAATCTACGCACTAGTAACCAATTTGGAGATGATCATTTACGTTTTTGTTAATCTACGCATCGGTAATTAAATCGAATATGGTCAATTACCTTCTTGTCGATCTATGCATTAGTAACCAATTCGAAGATGATCATTTATATTTTAGTTGATCTACGCATCAGTAACCAATCCAAAGACGAACATTTACCTTATCATTGATCTATGCATTAGTTACCAATCAGAAGATAATCCCCTACATTTTTGTCGATCTACGCACCAGTAACCAATCTGGAAATGATCATTTACATTTTGTTGATCTACGCATCAATAACCAACCTGAAGACGATCATTTTCATTCATGTTGATCTGCACATTAGTAACCAACTCCAAGACGATCATTTTTATTCCTATTGATCTACGCACCAACAATAAATCTAAAGACCATAAATTCCATTCATAATTCGTTAACCATTTTGAAAACAATAATTTTTATTTCAATTGATCTACACACCAACAATAAATCTGAAGACGATAATTTTCATTCATAATTCAGTGATCAAACTGCTTTCGCATTAGCAATTTATTAGTTTTTACATTATACTCGCATTTGCATTATTCTCGTAGCTTTTAATTTTCTTGTGCCTACATTGTATTTGTTTTCTCATTTTACAACTTTCACATTTACAATTTGATGGAAAAAATTTGGATCCTTATATTTACTTTTCTTTTACAACGATAAAATAAAAACATCAATATTCACATTTTCTAGTAAAATATAATTAAATAGAGGCAATTGTAGTACCCCAATTTTGTCTGGCTATTTAAAAAAATTTAAAAAATAATACGTCATTATAATGTCTTTAATTTTGAATATTTACTATCAAATTTTATTGTACTAAAAAAATTTCAAAACTCAACTTATAAATCTATTCTAATAATTGAACTCACATTCTCATTGATGTTTTAACAAAGTGTCTAATTTACATCATAAAAATAAAAATAAAAAATAAGCAAAAAGTAACAATAACTAACAAACAAATAAAAATAATACTTTTGGTATAAATAGTAGAAGCTTCCCTCCTCCACATTTTAAGCTTCTATGTTTCCCTCCTTTTGAATCTTCATCAACTTTGCACTCCATCAAATAGTAGAAGTCTCATCTTAACCAACTTTGCACTCCACCAAAAATTAGATGTTATTTCATAATACATGCAAAACAATAATTAAGAAAAAAACCGAAACTCAATTTATCTAATGGACACAACGATTCATCCTTGTAGCCTACAAATTGAGAACCAAAATTTGGTTTGAAAGAGTTTGATTTTCCTAAAAAATTAGAATAGAGGAAATAGAGTTCTTTTCTACTTCTAGTATAAACAAAGAAAACCACAATTTTCTTAAAATGTAGAGAGTTAGAGAGGGCATGAGCCACACATCACCACCTTCATCATCCTTTGCAAAACCCGTATGAAAACATCATCAAATCAGTCTCCGCAAACCACCTCCACGAGCACTACTGGAAGAGCGTCTACACGGCCACCTCCGTCAACTATGATGTCCAACGAGCCACCACCACCGTCAACTTCGATTCTCAACGAACCACACTGCAGGCAACTCCTTTTCGTGGTCGTTATTTGTGTGTTCGTTCTCTCTCACTTTCTCTCTATCTCTCTTTTAACAATGAAACTTATTTCTCTCTCTATGTGTGTTTAAATTTTGTTTTTAAATATTCACAATAAATAAATATTAGATTAATTTGATGTGACATCTTTTTAATTTTTGATTTGTTAAAACACAAGTTGTACAACTTGGTGGCTTTAAAACTCAATTTTAAAACCAAAAATAATAAATGATATTCTTAAAAGGATTAACTGGATGAGACATTTTTTTACTCCTTGAGTTTTTGAGACATGAGTTGTACAATTTGATACTCTTAAAACTCATTTTTTTTTCAAAATAATTAGTCAAATCAAACAAACTCTTTCTTTTTTTCAATCAAAACAAGTCTTTTTTATCAAAACACAATTTCTTTAAAAGCAATCAACAAATCCACATTTTCTACCCAAGAACTACGTAACTTTGATTTCTCCATCGTAACGGCAGATACGTAGGAGCAAGATCGCACTCTTGTCAAGCACATTAATAAAAAAAATATCTTTTTTTCTTCTCTTTTTTGAGCACACATTTATTTTTAAAAACAATTGATATTCATATTTAATAATAAGGAGAAATAAGTATATTTAAGTCAATATTAATTTGCACAATTAGTTATAGGTAACTGTTTTTTAACGGATGTGTAGGGTGCTAATACCCTCGCTATGTATAATCGATTCCCGAACTCAAAATTTGATTTTAAATATCATTTTTTTAAGGGTCTCCCAATATTTTATCTACTTTAAAACCAACTTTGGTGGCGACTTCGTTGAATTTGAGAGACACTCGAAATTTTAGGGCGCGATAATAGTTATAATTTACATTTACTAAGTTTAAGGTTTAATTTTTTGTTTTTGTTTGTAGACCCCTTATAATTGTCAATTTTTTGTCGGTAATATGATTATGGTGATTCAAAGATGGTGATTCGATGTTGGTGGTATGATAATGGTGATGCGATGATAGAGAAAAAAGGAGAGAACTCTAATTCACAAACTTATTTCTAATTTTGGATGGGATAACTAAAACATAACACATTTAACTTTCTTTCATTTCTTGTTTCAATTTTTTTAATTAATTTAATTACTTAATTTTATTATTTAATTATTTAATTTATTCATTTGTCGCGTCACTCATCTGTTTTTCACATAATTTTTTTTTAAAAACCAACTAACAGCAAAGATGATTTTAAAATTAGATTGAACTTACAAGACTGATAATTTTGTTATTTAAATATAATATAAGTTTAAATATATGTTTAATCTCTTTAAGTTAGTATTTTTTGATTTAATTTCATCCCAGTAACTTGTTTAGTTCAACTTTAAGCCTGTAAGTTCAAATTTGTTTTAAAACTATATATTTTGTTAGTAATTGTAAAAAAATGATGCGATGAGAAATGAAGAAAATAAAAATAAAATAAAAAATATACAGGGACAAAAATAAATGAAAGCATATATGTTGGTCCCTATAAGTTCGTGTTTTTTTTGTTTTCGTCCATTTAAGTTTGTGGTTTTTTTTTTCGTCATTTCTTAGTTTGCTATCTTAGTTTAGTTTATTTTAATAATCGCTAACAATAAAGACAATTTTTAAAAAAAATTATTAACTTACATGGTTGAAGTTGAAAAAAAAAATTACAGGGACAAAACTAAAAAAGCGCAAACTTATAGGGACCAAACATTTATTTAAGCCTTTTATTTTATAGTTAGTCTAATTAGTTTAGATTAAACTGTTGAACCTTCAAATTTTGAATTTCTAGGATATGGTTAGTCTAATTACTTAAGATTAAATTGTTAGATCATAAAACTTAGAATTTCTAACATGTAGATTCTAGTTAGGTTAGATTGAATAATTGAATTATCAAAAATATAATTTCTTTATTATTGGTAATCTAATTAGTTAAGATTGAATCGTTCAATCATTGAAATTACAACTTCTAAAGAATAGTTTGTCTAATTAGGTTAGATTGGTAGAATTATGTTTTATAAATTATAATTAGTCTAATTAATTAAAATTGAACTATTGGATTCTAAAAATTGGAATTTTTATAATATAGTTAATCTAA